>SKCR01036817.1:0-96934 GCA_019454045.1 Zanthoxylum bungeanum | reverse complement strand
TGGTACTTGTAATAAGATATTGGAAAGTTTCCAAAGGACAAGGTAATTTGCCCTCCAGGGTCATCAGCTGAAGCAGCCAAAGAGGTATTAAAGACTAATGAGATTAATTTTACACGAAAGCCTGAAATGTATGTTGTTGGAGTTTTATCATATGGTCATCAAGGTTTGATTTTCTCTCCTCATAATGATTATTGCAAACAAGTTCGGATGATAGCTACCCTGTAGCTCTTAAGCAGTAAACGAGTGCAATGATTCAGATCGATAAGGGAAGAGAAGGCATGGAATCTTGTTGAATTCATTGCCTCATCTAAGCGACAAGCCATCAATCTACTGTACCGTTTGGTATAGATTTTGGTGAGCTTATAAGCTAGTTTATACTCTCGGTAGAATATTTATAACTTAGCTTATACTCTTAATCAATACTCTGTACCGAACGGTGCTTAAGTGAAAGGTTTTTTTTGGCCAGGCAGCATTTGGTAGCAAGTGCAAAGATGGGCAAACTTTTATCACAATGCTAGAGGAAATAATGAGCTTTTCTGGAGGCTTTGAGTTCTTTGGTGTGTATCCTTCACTTGCATTTCTTGGTTCTGTAACAGAGGTGAAGGCTGAAGTAATGCGAATTCATAAGAGGATGGATATAAGATTCTTGAAGATATTCTAACAGATCATAGGTTGAAAAGAAATGGGAATCATGTCAATGCTGATGATCAAGAAGATCTTGTTGACACAGTTTTGAGTTATGAAGAGGAAAATAAGAACAAGTTTAATCTCCAAATTAACCAGATTAAAGCCATCATCTTGGTAAGACATTTACACTTTCGATAGTTAAACATAAATCCTATGACAGAAAATACATGATTTCTATGTAAATATGTACCAAACCAAACAAAGTATTTTCTCATTAGGTGGAGTCAGTTACATGAATTTTTTGACACTATTATATTCTATCTGAAATAATAATTTCATCAAATTTCATAAAATTTATGTATCTTTTTATGGTTTTTATTTATGTCGACTTGAGCTTTCCCCTACATCGCTTGACATATGGCAGAATCATTTACTCTTCTTTCCTCAATGGAACAGTTAGAGGTCTATGTTGGATATATCCGCACCATTTTAGTCGTGTTTCTCTCATCTTCTCCGCAATCGGTGCTACATCCACTTTCTTCCTAATTTTTTCACTTCCAACATTTTCTCTTCTAATCCACATATACATCCATCTAAGTATTATTATATCCAAGTGTAAAAGGTATACGGGCTTTTATGAGAGAATGACTCTGCACCAATAAAATTAATATATTACAGGAAATGTTTGCTGCAGGAATTGAGACTTCAGCAACATCAATAGAATGGGCAATGTCAGAACTGCTAAAAAAAACCCTAGAAATGAACAAGGCACGAGAAGATATGAGAAAAAGCATGCGAAGGAAAGAGTAAAACTAAAGAGGCAGAAATTCAAAACCCTGGAATACTTGAAAGCAGTAATCAAAGAAACTTTCAGATTACACCCTCCAGCTCCCTTATCCTTTAGAGATGCATTTGAAAGCTAATAGATTAGTAGAGATTTACGGCGCCTGCTCGTGACAAAATCTTCATTAACATATATGTACTCGCAGGGGCGAAGATAAGAGATTCTCCGGGGAAAGGGGGATTTTGCAATTTTTAAGGGATTAATTTATAAATTAGGGTGGCATCGCTATTATTTTTCCTGGAGAATTTTGTAAATTTTATGGGTTTAATTTATAAATTAAGGGTGGTATTTTTATTGTTTGATTAGTACTAACAGTTGTAAAAAAAATTGAAGGGAATCTGGCTGACACCAGACATACAAGAGGCTTCACTCCGGTGCACTCGGGAGAGATTCAACAATCTAGAATGATCCTGAAAGCTTTAAACCATCGATTGACTTTAAAGGAAACCACTTTGAAATGTGATTGCCATCACTCGTATTCCTTTCCAGAAGTGAGGCACTATGCGGATGTAATGTAATAAACACTTATATGCACTGGGATTATTTTGTTGTGTAATAAATATGTTTCAATAAAATCAAGGTGAAATTTTCACCAGAAACACAGAGATAAGATATGAAGAGGGAAAATGCATACATGAGAATGAAAGATTTTATTTCTGCATAACTAGTTCTTTACAGCATATCTTTTTTCCAGGTTCACTTTTCCTCTGATGATTACATTACATATATCAAAAAGACAGCCTAAGGTAAAGTGAAAGCAGACTTGAGATTACGAATTCTGGAGAATTGAGGAGAAGATACTCGTAGTTGTGAATGAAATTGAGAAGACAACAGTTTAGATTATGGTACCACTAGGAACCAAGGCATCCTTGATTACTGTGACAATCCCACTTTTGATGAAGTATCCATCAGTTTCCCTTGCTGCTTCTTGCACATTGTCACTATTGATGATCTGAAACAAGAAGATTATAATATATATAAGAGATCAATGTAACAATTTGACAACAATGACGACTTTGCACAATTTGAGAAGATAACATGAACTTTTAACCCAAAAAAATCTGGAAATAGAATCCTAACCTTCACATTATCCCCGATTCGGGCATTTTTGTCAATTATTGCTCTCTTGATGTGAGAATTCTTGCCAATACCAATTGGAACACTTCCCTTCGCAGCCAAAAACCTCCTGTCCGCATCAGTCTGGATCAAGAAATAAAAAATGAAATCATTACATGAACACTGGAATTGAAGTAAAATCGTCACTTGAGCTAATTCAAATCCCAAATGCTACTAACATGCAGCCACAACATTTTTCAAACGAATAACACATCTAGAATGGAAACATAACAGGTAAATATTGTATACGGCATGCTACCTCATAATAATCTGCTCCCATCAGTAAAGTATCTTCTATAATTGCACCTTCAGATATGCAAGATCGAAGCCCAACAACAGAATGATGAATTTTGCAATTCTGCACAAAGATAAGATGAGTTTTAGGAAAAGAAAAATCCGTTTGAAAATTGGAAAGACTAGGTAACTGGGTTTATGACATAATGCAACTATCATAATTAAATCATAGCCAAAAAATGCATCTTAGTAGGTTGTTGACCCAACACTCCAAGAACTTACCTTAATCACACAACCTTCACCAATGACACTATCAGTGACATCAGCATCAAGCATCTTAGATGGAGGCAGATATCTGGGTTGTGTGTAGATCGGAGCAGAGCGGTCATAGAAGCTGTAAAAGAGAATCCACATTCCACAGTTGGGTAACAATTGTGATCAACGTGGTAGCATGAAAGTAAATTGAAGTAACTGAATAATACGTTAATAACTACCTGAAATCCGGAATTGGCTTTTTAGTGATGCCCAGATTCGCATTGTAGAAAGCCTCAATTGTACCAATGTCTTCCCAGTAGCCATCATATAAGTATGCTTGCACCTACATAGAATACAAAGTAATCAGCCACCTGAAAATTGCAGGATCATAGAAGATTGGAAGCAAATTCATAAGGTTGAAAATCGGGAAACTATATTGCATCAGTATAATTGTAATTTCAATTTCTCAGATAAAGTTATGTTGCTACATCTCCAATGCGAGTAGCCAAGCCCAAGAGCTTGGGAAAGAACAGAGCAAAATCTAATAAGATACTTACCCTCATCCCGATGGAAGTTGCACCAGGAATAACTTCACTTCCAAAATCATTAGCTCCTGGAAACTTATCCCTGAGCAGATTTAACATCACATCTTTACTGATGACATATATGCCCATACTAGCAATGTAAGGCATCTCTTTAGCTCTCTCATCATCAAGACCTAATATGGTAGTATCAACCTGAAACAGAGCATTGCCACAGTATTAATGTCTACATCTTCAAACGAACAACAAATAATTTTTTTTAAAAAAAAAATCATTTTACCTTCATTGCTTTAAGTTGTTCTCCTTTTGGTTTCTCAGCAAATTCAATTATGCGTCCCTCTTCATCAATCTTCATCAGGCCAAACGCAGTAGCCCGTTTTTCATCCATTGGCAGTGCAGCTACTGTGATATCTGCATCAGTTTCTCTGTGTGCCTGAATAAACCTTTCATAGTCCATTCGATACAAATGATCCCCAGCAAGAACAAGATATTCCAGAACATTGTGCTCCTCAAACAGCCACAAATACTGCCTCACAGCATCAGCTGTACCCTGTAGATTATTGAACCTAACTTTGATAAGAACCATATGGCCAAGAACAAGAGATTACAAATCTATAATAATTGATAACACAAAAGCATTTTATTTATCTAACTCAATATATATCACACAAGCATTTAAAAAAAGAGTATGCAACTGACTTTTGAAATACTAAAAAGGCTGTTCATTATCACCTGAAACCAATTGGGATTCTCTGGACTCTGCTGGGCAGCAAGAACTTCAACAAATCCTTCATTCTTGTAACCACCCATGTTGCTAGCATACGCCCTGGACAGGTGACGATTGAGAGACGCAGAATTGAACTGAGTGAGAACATAAATCTTTGAAATGTTACTATTCAAACAATTGCTCACAGGTATATCAATCAGCCTGTAATTTGCTCCCAATGGAACAGCAGGCTTCGCCCTCTTCTTGGTAAGCGGATACAATCGAGTCCCCGCCCCACCTCCGAGTATAATTCCCAACACACTCTGCCAACAATCACATAAAAACATAAATTCAATCACAATTTCCCTCAAATAAGCTCAAACCACATATAATTTACCAGCTTTATCAGTTCATGCGCTATCTATGACATTTAAGCTCGGTTTATAAAAAAAAAAGAGAGAAAAGAAAAGAAACCAAACACAAATATACAAGTCAACAATTACACTAACCAGAAATGTCAATTTTATTAGTTCATTTGCTAGCTACTTCATGCAAGTTATACTTTAATTATGCAAAAAAAAAGTTAATTTTTTTTCTACTGTAAAAGAGAGGGGGAAGAAAAAGCTAACTCGACTGGCTTCAGGATCAAGGCAAGTCTGCGAATTTCTCGAATCCGACACGGCTTGAGGAGACACAACGATCGGACATCTATCCCTCCGCCGATCACCGGTGACAGTTTTAGAAGCAATCTTATCGCCGGAAAGCTGAGACGACTTGAACGCCAGTCGTTTAACCGCAAACTTACGACTGAAATTGTTCGAATTAGACGACGTCGTCACAGCTGACGGAGATGACGGAACTTTGAGCGATCCTACGGACGCCATATTCGCCATTAGTTTGAGAATCTGTTAACGCTAACGGTGTTTTGTTGAGTGAGGAGCTGAGTCTAAGTGAGTGATGCTGATTGCTGATGACTCGTGATTTTGTGTGGAGAGCGGGTGATATGAAAGCGATTCGTTTTCGGGACTTTGCTATTTTGACCATTTTTTGTTGGAGGAAATTACGGCAGGGGACTTCGAAGTCTAATGGAAATTAAGGGTAATATTGGGATTTCGACTAGGATTTAATTGAGGTACAATAGGTGGACGTTGGTTGCTTCACAATTGGAGGGATTTAACGGTCACATGGACTTGGTCTCGCTTTTGATTATTGTTTTTGTTTTTGTTCGAAGAATAAAATAATAACAATGATAAAAAGTTATGTAAATAAAATATAAATTGGCCAATGAGAAAGAAGAAGAAACTAGAAGGGAAAATAGTTGATTTTTTGTCTACTAGTTAGCAAAATAGCAATTAGCAAGTCAGCGATATAGTTGAAGAATGAAAAAAAAACGTCATAGGGCTTTCTTGCAGTTGAAATGTGTGGAAAATCCGAAATTTCATTTATTAATTTTTGAATTTTGAGTAGTTGGATTCGAGATTTCAATACATAATTCGAAATAATTTTCACTGGAAATCTAATTTTTTGTTTTGATAAATCCTAAATTTCAAATTGTTCAATCTCTTAGAAATTTTTCTTCTCTTGAATCTATAATCGGATCGACCGACTGACTTCTCTACGCCATCATCTGGGTGAGATTAAAGGCTTAATCTAACTCTTACAAATAAGAGTGTTAATAGGCCGGGTCGGGTTCGGGCTTTTGAGCTCGGTAAGAATTTTTTTGGCCCAGGTTTGGGAAAAGTCCGGTCTGGGAGTCTGTCGGGCTGGGCTGGTCTGGCCCAATTTTTATTAATAAAAAATTAAATATATTTTTAATTTATTATATAAATATATAAATAATATCTTTTTAATCCGGACTTAATGTTTTAGGCCCGGCTCGGGCCCGAGCCGGACCTCCACTTCGAGGGCCCGACCCGATTTTTTTTACCCCGAACGGGCCGATCCGAACCCGGACTTTTTTGCCATCCTTACTTACAAAAGCTTCACCACTATGGGCCTGTTTATCAACCATATCCATTCTCCAAATACATACTCCTTACTTCTTAGCTGCAGTTCTTGCCTTTTCAACCTTAATGGTGACTTTGAAACTCTTCTCTTCTCCAACCTTCTTGAACTTCAAGATCTTCCACGCAACAGACACTGATATTCCTTTTGGCTTTCTCACACGAGCTATGTAAGGCTCCGTTTGGTGGAGCATTTCGCTAGCGTTAAAACACTCCACCAAACGAGTTCTTTAATGCTAGTGTTAACGTTCATAAAATCATAATCTCACAATATGATATTATTTTTTGACACTAGCCTATACTTAGTGTTTGTTCTATATCTTCTAAGACTAACTTATACTTTCTGTGCAATACTCTCTATCAAAC
Organism: Zanthoxylum bungeanum; assembly: GCA_019454045.1. Lineage (NCBI taxonomy): Eukaryota > Viridiplantae > Streptophyta > Magnoliopsida > Sapindales > Rutaceae > Zanthoxylum > Zanthoxylum bungeanum. Next base: position 90,241 of record SKCR01036817.1, on the reverse strand, counting down.
ACACAATAAGTTTCTTGAACTTCATTGTTCGTGTAAGAACAAGGTCTTTGCGTCGAACAACATCGACGCTAACACTGGAAATTTTGACGCCAAAGATTCGGCATCAATTTTCGATGCTATAGTACAATATTTTGCGTCAAAATATTCCGATGCTAAAATAGAGGCATTAGGCGTCGAATTTTTTTTGAACTTCATTGTTCGTGACACTGATCACTACAAAGAATAAGGTCTTTAGCGTCGAATAGTATCGATGTTAACACATGAAATTTTGACGCCAAAGATTCGACGCTGATACGTGTACGATAAAGAATATTAGCATCAAAAATATAATTTCGACGCTAAAGTATAATATTTTGTGTGACACTAAAGTAGAGCCATTTAGCGTCAAAAAAAAATTTTGACACTAAATAATGTCTTTGGCGATGAATGGTTTGGACGCCAAAGAATTTTTTACTAAAAAAGAGTTATGGTTTTAGTAAAATAATAAATAAAAATTATCTTGTGAAAAATTGGAGTTTTATTTGATGATTTGCAGGAAACTTTGGAGAAAAAGTTTCCAAAAGAAAGTTAAAAAAAAAAACTGAAGGTGTTGCTTTGGAGGAGGAAGCATTCAGAATTTGTTCCTTGTTTTTTGCTGTGAAATTAATCAAAATAGAATTATTTACACTTGAAGCCATGCATCAGTTTATTCAAGGACTAGTTTGTATGTACCTGTTGTCATAATGACATTGGAATTCCTGATACATAGTATAATGGAATACATTTAAACCATCTTTGAAGTTGAGGATCAAGCTACGAGTTCATTCAAGGACTAGTCATTGTTAAGTTTGATTTATATACATATATATATATATTATTTTTTTTGAAATAGTTGGAAACCCACCGCTAAACCACTTATTTCGGGCTTAAGCAGAGCAAGTAAAACCTCCGGCTGTCTCAGACTCTTACAAGAAACACACTTTCTGTATTTGAACCCAATATCTCAAGGTGAGATCCTGAACCTTATACCACCAAGCCACGCATATTGAAGATGATTTATATACAGATACCTACATTAGAGAATGACTATTTTATTTTTGTTTACTTAAAATACTAATTGTTATCTTTAGGGTCTTCAAGTGGGAATTTTATCATCAAATGATAACTCAAATGTTGAAGGGCATGACTGCTATTGGGGGTTCAATTATTATTTTCTCTATAATCTATTGTTGGGACTAGAGGTTTTTCTCCGAATATTTGTGGGAATAGATTTCAAAACTTCATTTCAATAATTTTTTTGAAATGTGCTATAGATATATGTATTTAAAATTCCGGCAGTAAACTTTAGATATTAACCAAAGTTAAGAACAGAAAATCAGACAAAACATTAACATTAATAAACTTATATAACACAATAAAATATTTGATATTTTTGACTTTGCACGCAACTAACTACACATTATTGAGTCCCCAATGGGTGTGGCTTGGTGGTGTAGGATCCACGATCTCACCTTGAGGTTCTGGGTTCGAATCCAGAGGGTGCACTTCTTGTAAGAGTCTGGGACAGCCGATGATTTTACCTGCGCCGCGGCCCAGAATAGGTGATTTGGTGGCGGGATTTCCATCGTTTCCAAACAAAAAAAAAAAAAATACACATTATTGCGCTTTATGTTGTGTGCTTGTGGTTCAATTTCAAAAGTCTTAGAAGGCAATTTCTTGGTAAGTTCAAAGACAATATAGCAACTTCGATTCATTGCATCATACGAATCACTAACAATTCAAAACTACAAACAAAAAAATTTATTTTTAAAAGTCAATTGTTTTCCTACCGATCGAGTGAGCACGAATAATTTTATCCGTACAATGCCATTAATTATGTTAGGCTCTTCCAAATTATAAATTAGGTTATTCAATTGGGATTAGTAATCGTGATTTTATAAATTTTGTATGTAAGCGCACGTATCGTTAAAATAATATAATACATATTAGTTGGATGTTGAACCTACATAAACTTAATATTTATCTTATTAACTTAAACTAAACTATTGATTTAGAGAATAGTTGATTAATCGAATTTAATTGAAATTAAATAAATAACAAAATAACAAATGTTGGAAACCATTATAGATAGAAGAACTTAGGGTTATAATTTCACTTAAGCATGCAAATAATATGCTCAGACACTTTTCATTTAAATGAGTTGTTTTTATTAATTATTAACCTAGAACACTAAATTATTCACAAATCTTTTTCGATGATCAGGTGAATATATTCAGAATAAATCAATTAACTATATGTCTATGTTAATTAAATTTAACCGAATTTATTAAGGTCAAGTTCTAATAGTGGCTACGCATACTCTGCATGTATATTTCTATCTTGAAGGGAAATTCATTCAAAAGAATTAAAAGCTATTATTCTCACTTCTAACCCAAATTTCATCTGTCGAGTTCCTAATAATTTACTAAGGTTATTCTTGTTAGCCAAACAAATAAAATAAACATCAAAGTATAGAGAATAATAAATAATAAATAACAAACCCAAATGAATAAAAATATGCAAATAATTAATTAAACATGCTTGGATCTATTACAATCCTAGATTTAATGAATTAACTACTCATAATAGTCAATATATATAAGCTAATTATTATAACAAATCAAGAACTCATAAAAGATAAAGGTAGATGGAAAATGGAAAATGGAAGAAAGAAACTCATGTTTGCAGTCTACGTCTTCAAACTCCAACTCCGATTGATGCACTCGTTCTTGCCTTATTATAGACGTTCTTCTATGCTCTGGAGACTCCAAAATATGTTATGAGGCTTGATAATAGGTTTTGGAAGAACTTGTACTTAAATAGGAGGTCCATGAGGTGTTTCCTACTTAAAAATAAGATTCAGGACAAAACAATGATGAACTTCTCGTGTCGCGACGCGAATAACGCACGATGCGACGACCATCACTCAACATTTGGAGCGTCTCAACTCTCAATGTTCAGCGTCGCGACATGCCCATCACTTTCGTAAATTGTCTTCTGTTTAAATTTTGTGACAGCTCGCGTCTCGAAGCCCAGCTAGTGAGGTTACGCGCGTTTTGACTTTGAATTTTTCCGATTTGTTCTGTATCTTGTCGTTCTCATCCCTAATTAAATTTGTTGAGTCGTGATATTATTTTGACCTGTAAAACTCACACAAAACACATCAAATCGCTTATAAACCTCGATATCACCCACAAAAATATTGAGATAAATGAAACAAAAATATAAAAATATTAACTGCTCATCAATTAGATTTGCACAACATTACAATATAACCAAATGGATATAAGATTATTAATAATTTTATTGTTTTGTTTGGGATTTGTTATGATATCATTTACCAAACGGAAGCAACGATGGTCCAATTTAATTAAATATGTTGATAATGAACGAAGGCCGAATTGTTCATATTATGACATTGACTAACTAATGAAAGTGAATATGTGGAAATGCTCAAGTGTTAATTTAAATTCGAATTTTATAAATAAATTTTTTGTGAGGCGAAAGATAATGATATATACATCAAGATTTTCTCTAAATTTTATTTATGGTGAGAGCCTTATATATTTATACGACCTTTTTTTAATTATTTATCCCGTTAGTATTAAAAAAATGAAAAAAATAACCCAAAAAAAAATCGATGAGGACTGACATTCTAACAATCCCTATTTGTTTTCATTCATTTTGTTTAATACTCTCAAGTGGTTGTAAAATTAATTTTTGTATTGGCAAAAATCAGTTTAAAAAAGGTCCAGTGTATCTTTTTTCCTAAAAGATTTTGGAAGTTTCTGTTTGTTGCATGACACTTTTAAGGACCTTTCAAATTATAAATTTTCTCAACTTTAAAGTAATTTATTGTTTGGTATTGTGACTTTTTATTTTTATTTTTATTTTTGGTAGAAATGAAATTCATGTTGTATTAATTTCATTTTTTTCCTGAATAAAATTACTTCAAGAGAGATTCAATGGAATCTCCATAAATTCAGCCTAATTTCGGAGTAATTCTTTGGTGCAATAGAGATATGAGTGACGTAATATCACTAACAAATTAATAAATGATGTGTATGATTTAATATTCACATTTTTAATTATTTTTAATATTTTAATTATTAATCCAATACTAAACATAAACTCAGCTCAACTTTTATTTTTATTTCCTCCAACTTAGTATTTAATAACATTAACCTAATTAATATATTTTTATTTACTGAATCACTGTAAAACTTATTTCAAAACCATGATAAGCAAACAAGAATCAGAGACCATTTCAATAAATTGGAAACTGTAACAAATTTTCATCCAACCCTTAATTATCTATACTTTTTCACCCAGTAATTATGAAACAATAAATGTAAAACAAATTATAAAATCCGAAACTTCATCTATGGTGACCTGCGACATCGTTTAATAGAGAATATTGATTGAAAATATAATTATTTTATAAGCTTCACCAAATTCTATACCAAACGCTAGCTCCGCTTCTGTTCGTCAGTTTCCTTTTACATGATGGAACAGGGGTCAGGGTTTCTATTAGTAACTATATGGAAATCAGAGTGGGGCACTCCTCCTTGATAAGGCCATAAATATTGCACTTTGGGTTCAGGTTCCTTTGGCTTTTCTTCTTTCTTCTGGCCTGCGCCGGCCGGGCCAACACTCACCAGCTCTGCATATCCCACCTTCTTTCTCAACAACCTTGTCAGCACAATGGGATCCATTCCATCTCCGATCACCTCTATCTGACTCTTGTCGTCTCCTTTCAACGCCGCAGATTCCACTCCTACATATATATATAAATAAATTTACACATACACAACAAAATTTAATTAATAACCACTACATATATATAATTTAAAGTGTTGGGTACCTGAAACGCCAACGACGATCTTCATAGCCTTAGAGCGGCACTTGTCGCCTTCCAAGTGTATATTGATCACAACCTTTTGCTGCAATATCAATAAAAATCAAATTCCCATTTCAGAAACTCAGTTTATTTCATGTTGGTGAGTTTAATAATAATAAAAATAATAACAAAATGATACCTTCATGGTAATGTGTTTTTTTTTTTTTTGTTGGAAGCTAAGGCTAGCTGTGTTTGAGGAAGATGGATACTGTTTGATTTGCTTTGCTTTGCTTCGCTTTGTTGAAGATGTGAAGAATTTGGGCTGTATTTATAAATAAATTAATACAAGTCTTCTTGCGGATTCCTCAGCAGCTTCCATTACGCGTGAGAAATTTGAATAGGCAGCATATATAATTGGCATTACTTGCTACAAATATATTATATTATAATATGGGGATTTAAATTGAGAGAGAGTTGATTGTGTGTATCTGGTGATGAATCTGCCACTAATGGCATAACGGTTTGGGAAAGATTCGATTTGGTTGAAAATAGGTCCATTTTTGATCGATTAATTGTCAATTTTTTATTCCTAATTTTTGATCGATTAATTGTCAATTTTGATAAATACTCGTTTTTTCTTTTTCTTTTTTTCGATTTCAGTCATATCTCTCAACTTTATTACTGTTTAATCTTTTCCATAATAAATGAATGATTTTTTTGAATATATTAGTAAACGAAATTTAATAATTTTGAATTCTCAAATATATGAAATGTCAATTTTATATTTCATGATTGATTTCTATTTAATCTTCAAATATCGTTGATTAATTTCAAATCATTTTTGAAGTGATTTGCTGCGGAGTTTTCAGTTAAACAACCTAGATTGAGAGTATAGATTTATACATATATTGTTCATTTCGCATTCTATCGATTATAGTTTGAACAGAAAAATCAACACTGCTAGAAATTAGACAAGAGACAGTAGGCGACTTGCGCCATTGACTCACCAAGTCCAAGTCAACTCGATCGAGTCATACATAATGATTTTAGTTATATTATTTTTATTATTTATTCATTTCTATTATTTTTCTTAAATATTACAAATACCCAAACTTCTTGTACCCTATAATTAAACCACACATTTAACCATCAAACACCCGCTATTAATTTCTTCATCTAATTTTATATAAATTAAAACAAATAGTTATTAAATTTCATTTCCATTTTAACTCTTTCTCTCTCCCTTCCTTCTTTTTTTTTTTTTTTTTTTATATTTTATATTATCATTAGTAATACTAGTGGCACTTTATGAATATTCCCTCCGTATTAATTGTTTTTTTTTTTTTTAAAAATAATTTCTAAAATAATAAATTCAATAAAAAAAATTGAATCGTTAAAATTATTTTATTATTTTGAGTACAAAAACTCGATGTTGAATGAGTACTCAGCCAACCTAATTCTCTTCTAATTTATATGACTATATGAGTGAAGTCTTGAACTATAAATTTTTAGTACCGTTCAAAGATTTTACTAATTAAATTAACTGTGCACTTACATTTTTTTTTTTAAATAGGAAGGTTGATAAAGTTTAAATTAATTTTTAATCTCGTAATTTCCTTAAAATTTAAATTTGGATAGGCCCTTTAAGAAAATTACTTTGGAAACCAATCAATAAAGTCCCTCGAGGAAAGTCATCCACAACTTGTTGAGTCACTTGAAATACACAATATATAAAATCATTTTTAGGTCAGTTTGATTGAGATTTTATATGGTTCGAATGCACGAAAAATACTAATACTTTGCATGTTTTTTTTTTTTAAATTTCACATACATTTCAGATGCACGTAAAGTACTAGTACTTTGCGTGTATTCAGACGATATAAAATTCACATCAACTTGAACAGTTCGGTAAGGGCAGAGAGGGAATTCTCCTCATCAGAAGGACCAGAGCTCAAAGGGTTTTGGTTGTTTCTTGACCGGACATAGAGTTCGAACTCGATTTCCTGGATCTGACTGACCAGAGTACACAGCATGATACAGTTTCAGAGACCGACGACTTCAGGATCCAGATCGAGGTATGTCCAGTAGACCGGTTCAGTTTTGTCCTTCCCTGAATTGGGAAGATGAGGTCGGATATTTTGAGTCAGCTCGGTATTGGTTTCGGTAGTTCGGCAGATCTGCTGGCCGACCTGTTTAGGGCCGACGTGAGATCAGAGTAGCTGATTTTTTCCTCCAACACGTGTCATAGTTCAAAGGATCTTTACAGGTTGGCATCATTAATTGTTGCGTGTGGCAGTGGAGAAAACAGACGTGATGTGACAGGCCGTCAGACGGCATGATTGTTTTCGGCGAAGACAGTCATGGGGCAGAGAGCCCGACAACCAACCGAGAATCACGGGAAGACATCACGAAGATAGAGGAATAGTGTTATCATCAGTAATTCAGATTGCCTTGTAGTTTAGGATCAAGTATTTCAACTGGGTCTTTTTCCCTCTTTAGATGGTCTCGTACGAGACAATTTCCTAGTAAGTTCAAAGACAATAGCAACTTCGATTTATTTTTTTTGGATAACCGGGGTGTCCAGGCTAGCTTACGCGCACCTCGACTAATCCTCGGGATCTGTGCCCCGTGTCCTCAGAAATTTCCCAACACAGATCAAGGTAAGTTGCTGACTTTTCACACCAGGGGGCATGGCCTTAAGAAAATGCATCTAGTGGGATTCGAACCTTGAACCTAAGAGGGAGCAAACCACTCAAGCCCAAAGCCTTTACCACTGAGGCAACCTCTTGGGGTTAACAATTTCGATTTATTGCATCATACGAATCACTAATTCAAAACAAAAACAAACAAAAAATTCCTTTTAAAAGTCAATTGTTTTCCTACCGATCGAGTGAACATGAATAACTTTAACCGTGCAATGACATTAGTTATTGTAGGCTCTTCATATGAGATTAGTGATCGCGATTTTATAAATTTAGTATGTAGGCGCACATATTACTCAAATAATATAATGACTAATAGTCGGATGTCGAACCCACATGAACTTAATATTTATTTTATTAATATCAATATTAACCTATTTAACTTAAACTAAACTACTGATTTAGAGAATAGTTGATTAATCGAATTTAATTGAAATTAAATAAAGAATAAAATAACAAATGTTGGAAACCCTTGTAGATAGAATAATTTAATGTTGTAATTTCACTTAAGCATGCAAACAATATGCTCAGATACTTTTTCATTCAAATGTTGTTTTTACTAATTATTAACATAAAATATTAAATTATTCACAAGTCTCTTTCAGAATAAATCAATTAACTATATGTCTATGTTAATTAATTAAACCAAATTTATTAAGGTCAAGTTCTAATAGTGGCTATGCATGCCATGCATGTATATTTCTATCATGAAGGGAAATCTATTCAAAAGAACTAGATCACACGCTATTATTCTCACTACTAACCCAAATTTCCTTTGTCGTGTTCCTAAGGATTTATCAAGATTATTTTATTGTTAGCCAAACAAATAAAATAAACATCAAAGTACAGAGAATAAGAAATAATAAATAACAAACCCAAATGAATAAAAATATGCAAATCATTAATTAAACATGCTTGGATCTATTACAATTGCAAATAATTAATTAAACATGCTTGGATCTATTACAATCCTAGATTTAATGAATTAACCACTCATAATATTCAATATATACAAGTTAATCATTATAACAAGTCAAAAACTCATAAAAGATAAAGGTAGATGGAAAATGGAAGAAAGAAACTCTCGTTTGCAGTCTTCGTCTTCAAACTCCAACTCTGATTGATGCACTCGTTCTTGCTTTACTATAGACGTTCTTCTATGCTCTGGAGGCTCCAAAATATGTTATGAGACTTGGTAATAGGTTTTGGGAAGAACTTGTGCTTAAATAGGAGGTCCATGAGGTGTTTCCTACTTAAAAATCAGATTTAGGAATAAACAATGTTGAATTTCCCGTGTGGCTACGTGAATAAAGCGCGATGAGACGAGCATCACACACACATTTGGAACGTCATGACTCTCAATATACAGCGTTGCGACATGCCCATCACATTTGGAGCGTCGACGTCCGGTTAGCGTCGGGATGCACGTTTTAACTCTGAATTATTCCCGATTTGCTCCGTATCTTGCCGTTCTTAAGTCGTGATGTTATTTTGACTTGCAAAACTCGCCCAAAACACATCAATTTGCTTATAAAGTTCGATATCACCTACAAAATATTAAAATAAATGGAAAAGAAATATAAGGATATTAACTACTCATCAATTAGATTTGCACAACATTACAATATAACCAAATGGATTTAAGATTATTAATAATTTTATTGTTTTTTGTTTGGGTTTTGTTATGATATCATTTACCAAACGGAAGCAACAATGGTCCAATTTAATTAAATATGTTGGTGGTATTTTCAAGCACTATGATATTTGAACAGTGCGGTAGGGGTAGAAAGGGCAACTTCCTTTTTGCTAAGATCAAGACCCTTAATACCGACCCGGCCAGAAGGGTGTTGCCGACCAGATGACATGACATGTGCCAACAGTAAGGGCCGAGCACTTGGTGATCAATGACCGACCACTTCAGCACGGTTGGTCGGGCATTATCAGATCGGTAGCAGCATTATCAGTTCAGATGACCATTGTGACCGACCTCCTAGAGACCGACCTGCTGACAAGATATTTTCCACCGCCTCATTCTTACAAGATAAGATGATGAGACATCATTCTTACAGGATAAGATGATGAGACATCATTATTACAGGATAAGGTGATGAGACATAATGATGATTGAAGTAAGATATTTTCGGCCAATTGGCCTTGGGGGAAGAAAACCCATTAATGAGTTCACATGGGTGATATTATCTAGATTGGGGAACAACCGCCTTTTTGCTAGTATAAATGAGAGAGGGGTAGTACATTTGTAAGGGTTGGAAATTAGCAAATCAGAAAGATAGAAAAGTTAGCTAGTTGATTACGAAAGAGGTCACAAAGGAAGAATTAGACTTGTTTTGTAACCCTATACTCACAAACAGCACGGTTTCCACACTGACCGATCACAAATCAGGTCGGCCGAGCACATTTCTGTAATAAAAGACCCCACCCATTTTGTGTCCGTGGACGTAGGTTGGATTCAATCCGCCGAACCACGTTAATACTCAATGTTGATATGCATGTTTATTTCCTTTTGTCAAAATTTGCTTTTGGTTTCCCATAACCAAACAAATTCACTGTTGAATGAGGATAATCTCGGGAGCAATATTCCCTTAATCTCCCTGAGACAAAAATCAGCCGTCAACAAAATATGTTAGAAAATGAACGAAGGCATAAGTGTTCATATTATGACTTTGACTAACTAATGAAAGTGAATATGTGGAAATGCTCAAGTGTTAATTTAAATTCGAATTTTATAAATTTTTTTTTTGTGAGACGAAAGAAAATGATATGTACATCAAGATTTTTTCTAAATTTTATTTATGGTAAAAGTCGTCTTATGTATTAGTACGATTTTTTTTTTTAATTATTTAACCCGTTAGTATTAAAAAAAAAAATGAAAACAAAATATTACAATGAATAACCAAAAAAAAAAAAAAAATCGATGAGGACTGACATTCTAACAATCCCTAATTGTCTTCATTCATTTTGTTTAATACCCTCAAGTCGTTGTGAAATTAATTTTTGTATTCGCAAAAATCGGTTTAAAAATCCAGTGGTATCTTTTTTCCTAAAAGATTTTAGAAGTTTCTGTTTGTTGCATGACTTTTAAGGGCCTTTCAATTTATAAATTTTCTCAAGTATATTGTTTGGTATTGTGACCTTTTTATTTTATTTTTGATAGAAATGAAATTCATGTTATATTAATTTCATTTTTTTTCCTGAATAAAATTACTTCAAGAGAGATTCAATGGAATCTCCATAAATTCGGCCTAATTTTGGAGTAATTCTTTGGTGCAATAGAGGTATGAGTAACATAATATCAATAACAAATTAGTAAATGATATGTATGATTTAATATCCATATTTTTAATTATTTTTTAATATGTTAGTTATTAATCTAATATTAAGCATAAACTCAATTCAACATTTTTTTTTTTATTTCCTCCAACTTAGTATTTAATAATATTAACCTAATTAATATATTTTTATTTGCTGAATCACTGCAAAACTTATTTCAAAACCATGATAAGCAAACAAGAATTAGAGACCCACTACTATAATAAGGCATAACGATGTCTATTAGTTTAGACATAGGTTTCAAAAGTGTTTTCTATTCAAGTGTTGTTAAAACTTTCTTCTTTTTAGATCATTTAATAACTGATGTTATAAATATTTCGAAAGACATCGGTTATTCGTAAAAGCGATGTCTTTCGAATTGTCATAGAAATTTGTATTTTTATTAATTTCCGATGTCTTTATATTTGTGAAATGAAATCGGTTTGATTAAAACTGAATTCATATTTATTTGAATAGAAATCGCTTATACAAAATGGTGTCTTTAAGTACAAAAAGAAATCAGTTTTTATTATATCATAACCATTTTTAAATGCTTTGTCAACTTATGTCTTAAAATTTATATGTTTTTTTTATTACAAATTTAAATAATTCATCATAAAAATCATTAGAACACAATATGATAAAACATAAAATTCATTCAATAAAAATATTTATGAATTTGAATTTGTCCATACAGTTTTTTCTTTTAATCCTCATTGAAACCCTAAGCCTTAAAAAATCACTTGAACAAAGTAGTTGAGTTTTAAAAAAATAAAATAAAAAAATCAGCAAATTTAAATTTCATATCTCTGATGCTACAAATTCTGCCCATTCACTTCGCATCCCATCAATTTCTTTTTGAGTGTATGTATTCATTCCTTGAAACTGTAATAATAACGCATAAAAAATATTAATTAATCATCAATTTTTCATAAGTGATTTGTCAAGTTCCACTAACATTCACTTATATAATGGATTCACTCTTTGTAACTCCACATGACACAAGTTCAATCACCAAATAACAATATATTTAATAGTAAAATTAGTATTAAACTCTTACCTTTTGCATAACAGATATATGTGGATCTGCAATGATGTCTCTCATATACTTTAATACATAATATCCACATTCATTGTTTGTAGGTTGTTTTGGACACTATAACCAATTCAACATATTAATAATTTTATAAAAAAATAAATTGATTAGTTTAGTTAAAATATGTATACCATAACACTCTTTCAAGCTATAGATTTCCGTAACATTCTTTGCTTCTGAGTTGCAAACATTTTTAATGCCCTGCAAGAAATATGCCACTGAAATATAACACAAATATGTCCCTTATTTTAAAAAAAAATTAAAAAATAAATAAATAAATAAATTACAAGACTTATTTATTGACAATATCCTTAATATCACGCGAACTTCTTCTCGAATTGGATCCAAGAAATATGCAATGTTATTATCAGGATCCAAAATGACTAACATCCAATGGAACCTATCAATTAATATTAAGTAATAATTAAATGATTTTTTTCATTGCAATTTAGCACATCAATATTAAAGTTAAGCAATGATAAAATTAACATTTATGATTGATTGAAAGGAACAAAAAAAATCTGGTTTGGTTTTGCATCCTCAAGCCTGTCGGCAATTACACGTGCTCTTTCATCTGAAGTTCCTGCAAACTGAGCGATAAGGTTGAGATCCACAAACGCAAACTTATATGTTAAGTTGCTCTCCCTCATGAGATTATACAAAGACCTACAAAAGTAACAAAAAAATAATTCTTATTTGTTCCTCTTAAAAGAATATATATTTCAGTAACATAAAAACAAAATTAAACATCACCTTAGGTACACTGTTACAGATATAACACTTATTTCGGCCATACCGCTGAACTGAACTGAATCATCTTTTTCATTATTAGTTGTAAACTCATGTCCAAGTATGTCTTTATCTCGAGGAAGAAATACACTAAAAATATTTCATTACATACATGTTCACTACCCAAAACATAATATATTTTCTGAACAGATCAGAAAGTTGCATCCATAAGTAACCCTTTATTCTTAATTGTATTATGTTTCAAAGCAGTCTAGGTACAATTACAATTGATTGAAATGAGAATGGTGAGAATGAACAATAAATAGGGAATGGCTATCATCCCTATAGGTGAACATGTATGTAATGAAATAAATAATGAAACTGTTCAACTTATAGGTCAAATAAGAGTTCTGAAATGTGATACCTTGAGTGAAAAGTAAATTGATGTTGGAATTATGAATGGTCATGTGGCAAATAAGGAATTAAAATGTCTTGAAAGCAAAATCTGCATATAACAGTCAGCAACATATCAAAAACCAAGAGGCAAAACAAAAGATATTATCATGAACTATTTCTACATAATATTTTAACAGATAATACAGCAGACCAATGATACACATGAACATATAATGGAATCAAGGAATTGGCATTTATCAGCAAAAAATTAAATTATCCCAATGTTTCTTTGCATAGCTAAGTTGAATATAAGTTTCTTTCGGAAAAAAGAAAAAGAAAAAAAAAGAATATAAGTTTAAACTTTGCAGTAAGAACCTACACTCATAACATACTTGAAATGAAATATGGAATATATCAAAATAGATAAATATATAAGCATAAAACTAATTGATGTAACCTGGTCATTATCATTATGTTGTATCATCGATATAAGTACCCTTGTTGTCAATATAAGTACCCCCACAATCCGTACGAACATAATTTATATCATTCTCATCCATTTCATCAGGAATATCTGGCATTAAATTACTTAAACTTTCATGGCCAATGATTGTCTTTCCTGGCTCTTCATCTAGAATATCGTAGTCTTTCAAAGGAAGTTCAATAACAGTTGACCATCTTGGATCCTTTTGGTATGCCACATAAAACACATGTTTTGCCTGTGAAGCCAAAATAAAAGGATCTGATTTATGCCCAATTCTATTAAGATCAACTAACGTCATTCCGAAGTCGTCATTTGTGATGCCACCACTACTTTCAACCCAATCACATTTAAACGCGGATTCCCTGAAAGAGTTATAATCCAAATCCCATATCTCTTGAATAACTTCGTAGAAAGTCATATCTTGAATTATTGGTTTTTTATCCTTCGAACTAGCAATTTGCATGGTATTTACCACCAGCGTTACTCCGCTATTTTGGTGCACACGCAATGCATCCTTAGCCTTTGTCGAGTAACGACGCCCATTAATGTCATAACCAAAATATTTTATTACTTCAAATTGTGGACCATGTGCTAGCCATCTTAATGTCTCTGAAACATTACTATTAGTTTTAGTGAGCTCATTTGCAATCTATACAATAATTAAATAAGATAATGTTAGTACTTGAGCCCATTTTTTTTTTTTTTTGAAAAAAGAGAGTATATCAAATACTTACTATTTCTCGAAACCAATCAATGAATGTTTTGTTGTGCTCATCTTGTAACCATTTGGCATTTTTTGATTTGATGCGATTTTTTGCCCTCAATGCTCTAATATGTTGTCTGTCATATCATAAATAATTTGGTAAAAAATATAAGAAGTAAAAGAGACACTAGAAAAATTAATAAATTAAATGAAATGAATATGTGCTTACTCAATATAAGGTTGGACTTCTTCGGCATTTTGTAATACAGTGCGATGTGCTTGTTCCCATACTATCCGGTCAATTGTGTGTACACGACCGCCAGGTAACGGTTTGCCTATTCTTTTATTGTAATGTGACCTAGTAGATGAGATTCCACATGCATTTTAAGTACTATGTGCAGAAGTTCATAGCTTCTTGTGCCATATAACCCTCGACAATACACCCCTCTGGAGAATTACGATTTCGAACATAGCCTTTCAATTCTTTCATATACCGTTCAAATGGATACATCCACCTTAAGTAAATGGGTCCACACAATTTAACTTCCCTAATGAGGTGCACTGTCAAATGGATCATTATATCAAAGAATGCTTTTGGAAAATACTGTTCAAGCATACACAAGGTTACCGTAAGATCGCTTTGTATCTTGTCCAACTTAGAAACGTCAATCACCTTCTTGCATAAAGCATTAAAGAAAAAACAAAATCTTGTAATTGCATACCTCACATGGTCAGGCAAGATATAACCAATAGCCAGAGGTAATAGTTTTTGCATCAATGTATGACAATCATGGGACTTAAGACCATATAATTTAAGGTCTTCCATAGAAATATTATTTCTAAGATTTGAAGAATAACCTTCCGGAACCTTCAAGTCCCATAGTGTCTTACAAAATTTTTCTTTCTCCAATCTAGACAGTGTATAACAAGCTAGAGGCAAGTATGTTTTATCTCATTTCTTATGCGGTAACAATTCTTTTCTCAAATTCTTATGATCCAGACGAGCTGAAGGGCTATCTTTTATTTTTCCTAGAATATTTAATAAAGTACCAACAATACTTTCACAACAATTTTTTTCAATATGCATGACATCCAACACATGCCTAATATATATGTAAAAATTTCCAATACTCAAGCTAAAAAAAGATAGATTTTTTCTTCCAATAAATATTTTTCCCACTATCATCATTGTTAGAATCTTTTTTTACCTTTCCCGAATGAAAAAGATAACCCTTCAACTGCACTCAGTATTTGATCTCCACTCAAAGGTTTAGGAGCTGAATCAAACTCTTTTTTTCCCATTAAATGTCTTTATCCGTTTTCTATAAGGATGAAACTTTTGCAAAAACCTCATGTGACTGGTGTAACATATTTTTCTCCCATGCTTCAGCCTAGTACTATATGTATCCCCACTGCATATCGGACAAGCCCTATATCCCTTAACCATCTGTCCTGATAAATTGCCATATGCTGGAAAATCATTTATCGTCCACAACAATACCGCTTTTAATGTGAAAGTCTCTTTTCTGTATGCATCGTAGGCAGTTATACCTTGATCCTATACGATTTTAAGATCATCAATCAATGGAGCCAAATACACATCAATATCATTTCTAGGTTGTTTAGGCCCAGAAATTAATAAAGTTAACATCAAAAACCTTTTTTTCATGCACATCCAAATGGGAAGGTTATAGGTAACTAATATAACTGGCCAACAATTGTGTCTACTACCAAGAGTACTATGCGAGTTAATCCCATCAGCTGCAAGTGCAAGTCGAAGATTTCTTGAATCTGCAGAGAAACCTGGCCACATATAATCTATTAGCTTCCAAGCAGGTGAATCTGATGGATGACGCATTATTCCATCAAAGTGCTTCTCCTTAGCATGTTATATCAAATTCTTTGATATTTCACTTTTACGGAACATTCTTTTAAACCTTGGAATATGTGGAAAATACCATAATACTTTCGCAGTAACCCCTTCTTTTATCTCATTTGAATTCTTAGCAACCTTCCATCTTGACAATCCACATACCGGACATGTAGTAGCATATTGGTAATCTTTTATGTATAGCAAGCAATCATTAGGACATGCATCTATCATGTGATACTATAAACCTAATGCATTTAGAGTATTCTTCGCTTCATACATGGACATGGGCAATTCATTACCAGTGGGTAACATATCACCTAATAAATGTAATAACTCTGAAAAGCAAGTGTTAGAGATTCCATAATCTGCTTTCAATTTGTACAATCTCACCAAAGCAGATAACTTCATAAAATTTGTACAACTTGGATACAAAGGCTTTTCAGCATCCTCTAGTAACTTTTGAAATTGATCAGGGTCATTAGTACAATCTGTATGTGCGTCCTGCACCATCTTTACCATGTTGTCTACAAAATCGCCATCATATCTTTTTATATTTGGTAAATGCTGAATTGGTGAGTCCGATGTAGGATGTACTGATTCTCCATGCCATATCCATTTAATATAACTTTAATCCATTCCGTAGATAAACAAATAGTCCCTTATTTCATCACTAGTAATATTGTTCAGATTTCCACATTTCAAGTAAGGACAACGAATGCCATTTTGATCAACTGCATGACTCAAGCTAAACGCCAAAAAATTTTCAACTCCAACCATATACTCTTTAGACCGTCTATCTAAAGCAATCCAAGACTTATCCATATTTTGTCCAATCTAATTTTACAATTAAGTCAGATTTAATATAAAATATAAATCATCAATCAAGTAACAATAAAAAACAAACTTGATATACAATTCGTAAGCCACAAAGCATGCACATAACATAAAGCAAATATTATTAATAGTTTAATCAGTTCGAAAGCCATGGAAAGCACTATTATTAATATTTTAAGTGAAATTCAAAAGCACAAACATATATTGTTAATGGTTTACGCAATGTTCGAAAATAATAAATAAATAAATAATGATATATAAAATAAAATAAAATAAGAAAATAGTGGTTGGGCACATGCATTATGTTTAAGAAAAGAATAAATAAATAAACAATTATATAAATAAATCATAGAATAAGAAGAACAATGGCACATGCTTCAAATTTCAGAAAAGAAAAAATAAACAATGAAACAGTACATTCATAGAGGTATTGTGAATGACAGAGAAGAAAAATTGAAGATGAAGTACGTACCTGCATAAGCGCGAGAAGAAAAATTGAAGATTAAAGAGATTTAGGGTTAATGTTAAACCTTTCATCAGAGGTATTGTATACTTATAATTCTATTTCAGGTAAACTAATAACTTGATACATTTTGATTTTTTTTTTAAAAAAAGAGGTAATATTATAATATGTGATCTCTTTCATATTAGATTTAAAGACAACTGTTTTTTATTATGAGATTTCTTTCATATTAGGTAAAGACGACAGTTATTAATATGTGATTTCTTTCCTACTAGATAAAGACATCGTTTATAAACTAAAACCGTTGTTAAAACAAATTGTATTTAAAAGTGATTTAAATTCCATTGCAAAAGAAAACGGTTTAAAATAAAACCGATATCTTTTACTTACGAAATCGGTTAATTAGTAAACCGATTTCTTTTAAAGTGTTGGCTATTCCTATTATTCTAGTAGTGACCATTTCAATAAATTGGAAACTGTAACAAATTTTCATCCAACCGTTGATTATCTATACTTTTTTCACCCAGTAATTATGAAACAATAAATGTAAAACAAATTACAAAATCTGAAACTTCATCTATAGTGACCTGCGACACTGTTTGATAGAGAATATTGATTGAAAGTATAAGCTATTTTATAAGCTCACCAAATTCTATATCAAACGCTAGCTCCGTGTCTGTTCGTCAGTTTCCTTTTACATGATGGAACATGGGTCAGGGTTTCTATCAGTTGTTAGGGTTGGTGCTCGGAGTGCCAATCCGGATTATATTTATGTCCGATTCATAAATACGATCGATTCAATTTTTCATAATATTACTAATTTAACGGTAGCACCCTTGTCTTTTATACGCTTATTCGATCTAATTGCGATTAGATATCTGATTACGATTAGAACGAAACTGAATCTAGTTCAGTGATACGTGTATATTAGATAAAAACCCTACGATTTACAGTATAGTGCGCAGTTACAACGTAGTTTGTAATTAACATTGGGAAGCGCACTATTAGTTGTGTATCCTTAAATAAAGTTTCTGGTCAATATTTACTAACACAGGTTGGTTAGTAAAATCCGCTAAGACCAGTACATGTCGTATATCGTGAATTGGTCCGATGGTTTGTCCTAGTGAACCATGAGTCTCGAGAGACTCGTATAGACATGTAGGTATTTTTTTGATAAGACACTGAACGACTCACTGAAGGTTTCCTAATAGATGGTACACCAACGTCAATAGGAACCTTCTCGAGTTGAACGAGCATAGTGGTCCTTCGACTTGAGATACCACTGTGGATATATGAGCTATCCTCCACACTTTAATGGAAGTCACATCAATGATCTAGTCATGATCAGACCTCCACCTGTTCGTTGGGTGTGGACTGATGCTCATGATATCTTGTGCGTATCAAGATAGGATCCGTCAGTCCTGTGTATATGGCATAGACATCCAGCACGTGTTTACGATCTAGTAAATCCATGGCCGTGGTATAACGTTGGAAACCAGTTCCGAGTGTTATTTTGTGATCGTAAATTGAAAGTCGACTGTATTATACCGAACGAATTTGAGATTCTGATCTATATCCCATGTATAATACGGATGGCCTGTGACAGAGGGATTATACGTATGCTACGACCTCGGCTTGCATAGTTTATCAAAATTATCCGTGGTCATCATAATCCATGAGTGGGTGGATTATGAACACGAAATTGGATTTCATGACGGGTGAACCTAAACTTAGAGAGTCCCACAATATGAAGTGTACTCGTTGAGCACTTGGGCAAATCGATATGAATAATACGAATTATTCATAATACTTCACCAGATTAAGTGAGTTAATTCGGATTATTTAATCGGTTAAACGATAACACATGCAATTAGGGGGTTTTGTCCACTAATAATTATTGTGTATTTGTATTTGATACATAATACGATTAGATACACATTAATTATTCGTCAAATGAGATTTTGACACATGCCATAAATATGTGTATTTGTTATTTATTGTAAATAAAAATACATATAATAATAATAATAATAATAATAATAATAATAATAATAATAATAATAATATTAATATTAATTGATTATTTAATATTTAATTGTTAAATATTAGAAAGATTAATTACTCCAACCTTTTTCATTAAATGTTATGAAATATGGTGAGTTATTATTGGTGCACTTGGCATGTATTTATTAAGCAAAATGTGTGACAATTTGATTGGTTCACCTAAAGCTTAATTATTGATTTAATTTGTTAAATTGATAAAAGGACCATTATTCCCCTACAAATTCGGTCTTCTTGTTTAAAAGAAAGAAAATTTTGTTTTCTCTCACATGAAATCCTCCATTGCCGAGACTCATACTAGAAAATGGGTTTCACTTTTGCTTGATGAATCAAGTGAAAACAAAGAAAAAAATTCAAAATAAGGCTTAGGAAATTAAAGGTTTAAAGGTATTCCTCTACTCCCTAAGCTTAGAAATTTTTTTCATATTTCTTGAAGATCTATTGAGATCTAGGGTTTTTGATTTGTTGTAAAAATTGAGGTTTTTGGTTTTGGAGGATGGATTAGAAGCTTGTTGGCATGTGTGAAGTAGTATTGTGTGGAATTATTGTAATATACACTCAGTTTATTCATTTGATGAATTGTTACCATTCTAGAGTTTTTGATCCACTCTAAGATAGCCTAAAATTATTCTATAGTTGTTCATGTATGGTAGGACTCAATTGGTGTTGTGATTAATTAGATTAATTATGGAAAATTAGATTTAAAGCATGAATTTTGGTAATTTTTGTTTGCAGATCAGATCTGCCTAAACTGGAAATTTTGGGGTGTTTTTGATATCCTGCGAATGTAATGGATGTGTTTTTGGAGTTGGCACAATTTCCGGAAAGTGTTTCCGACTTGAAATAAGCGAAAACGGCCAAAAACAGCTTTACCGGGTGGATTTTGAGCCAACCGGGTGACGGCTGTCCAAACAATGAATCTGTCACTGTTTGAGCAGCCCATGAACTGTCCTGACACTATTGGAACTGACCTGGGCAGTTTCCATAAGTGTCGGGTGGTCGGTTCGGTCAAAAACGCATTTTAGGCCATTTTGTAAAAAATCGATTTTCGTAAAAGTTTCGCGAAGTTTCAACTAAGTTTATGTCAATATTTGATATTGAATAAATAGATTTAGGTAAAATATGAATAAATTATTCATATTAGATATTGAATAATTTATTCGGTATTTTGAAAAGGTTTTAAAATACGATTTTGCCCTACCCGCGCTTCCGCTGCGCCCATCGCCCAAAACCCCAACAAAATTAGTATCAGAGCGGGTCTGATGCTTCATCCATTACATTATTCATGCTTGATATTTGATATATAATCTAATTTTAATGTTCGCACATGTTATGAATCTATATATGTTTCTTTACTTTTCAGTTCTTCACTAATGAAAATGTAACAGAGATTTAATTGTTAAATTAAGTTATATTTTCTATAGGTAGAATTGAATTGTTTAGAAAATGATTTAGATTAAAATTCTGCATTTGATGTAGATTGTAGCTTCCGTAGGAAAATCCCCGCATTTAAATATGGCTGTAAAGTAATGTGTATTGGATGCACGTTTCTTGGTCCGTCTTGTCAATACGGTTTATGGGTAACTTTCTATGGCTGCATTTGAGATCGTGCCAAAGCAGTGAGGGTGTAGTAGATAGAATTTTATCCATGCCGATTGTATATTGATACTAGACAAATTCAAGTGAAAGTGGAAATCCTGAACGTGCCAAAGCTGTCAGGACTACATCAGTAGCTTGAGTTTATCATTGGCAAGTGTAGCCTTAATACACCTCCTTGTGAACGTGCCAAAGCTGTCACAACGAGAAACAGTCAGGACCAAAATCATGAGTCATTGGTGAGTGATTGACAATGAGTTGTCTACCTAATGAATATACGTAGGCGAGATCGTGCCAAAATTGTGAGTCGAAATATATTCATGGGATCCTACTATCACTGTGGAATTCGATTTAATTATTGAATTTTCGTTGTCCGTTGGGGATTGCGGTATTACGTAAAGTCCGGGAGACACTGCTGGGTTAAAAATCCATAACTCAGGCAGTGCGTAATTTTTGGAATTTACTGCTTTCGTTTTCTTTTTATTCTATATTGTTTATAGATTTATGCTTCTAATCTACTGCATAGTATATTACTTGAATATATCGGTTTTATGACTTTACTTATGGTTGCGTATTTCTAGAATAGGTTCTAGAAAGACAATAGACTTAGATACTGTTAGATTAGTTGAAACCATCGAGGACTGTTGTTCCGATTTTCTTGAAAATCAAGATGGTTCGTGACTTGGTTACTAAGTCACGATTAGGTAATCTAAAATGATATATGTGTTTAGGATATTATTCTAGTTAGAATTGTTTCTTATGCAGTAAGAATTGACTTGAATAGTTCATGTCTCGAGATTCTTGACTGGCATTAAGAAAATCTCTTTAGTATTTGTTTATCTTTTAATGATGTTTCTTGGCTTTAGCGACTTTTAGAAGTCACATGTCTGACACAGTTTGCTAATCAATTATTTGTAATCGTTGTGAATAATTGAACGCAAATTATAAAGCTAAAGAAAGGAGATATGTATAGTTGTGTATAGAGAATATTGATTCTCACAATACGACAATTGTAGGTATAGGATACCAGATCTCCCGTCTAGTTATTTAAAATAATATTTAATAACTGTTTTGATAGTTACTTGTTCTGTAAAAGCAGTTGTTACATATTTTAAAACGACTAGTAGTGTCATTGATGTAAGATGAACATTAAGAAAATATTCGGTAAACTAAATAACTTAGAACTGTGCTTTATGAGTTTTTATCATAAAAACATTAGATGCTTGTTCTTTTTGATAAAGGATGATCTGATATGAGATAACACCACATATCCTTATCCATTTAATGAATATTGTATTCAGGATGTGATTAAATCTCATTTAACCAATGATCGTCATTGGACCACAAGATTTATTAGACTTATATACTGGATATATGTAGTCTAATGAATTAGTAATTGCTTTGCATAGTTTTTTTTGCTTCGTAACTCAGTTGATGATTTGACATGGCTTAGTTACGTGTTTCTAATAGAGAATATGTTGAACGTCTTGAATGGTTCAAGAACTTTCAATATGTTTCTAATGAAACTCGGATAGAATATTTTGAATAGTTCAAAGATATTTTATCTGTAGTGTTGAAAATTGTATCTTTAGAAATTCATTGCGCGTCTTTGAATTGTTCGAAGATGTTTGATATGATCAAACACATGAATTTATGGCAATTAGTTCTAAGGTTATTTAATGAATTTGATTCTTACTCGATATTAAACTTCCGTGATTCCATTTTGATGGAATTGGTCAGTGGGAGTGATCGAATCTTATATGATTTGATTTGTTGATATTGAGTGCTACCGAATTAGTTTCGATACTCTTGGGGTTATGCTCCATAAACACTTTTTTAGTCTCTTTAATTTAGGTTCCATTTGTTTCTGAGTTATATATATGATATGTATGGTAGAAAATTCAAATATCGAAAAGCTTGAGATTTGAGACTTTCTTTTGTATAATGGTTATATAATTGAAAGTACTTGTGCCTCGGAGATACGAGTGAAAAATTTATCATTTATTCTATTTAATGGAATATTGTATTCTATTTGATAGAATATCTTTTCTACGGTCCCAAGTAATAAAATTATTTTGTTATTTGGTAGTTAACATTGGATGTTGATGATTGTAGAAAAGACTTGACTTAGTGAATTAAAATGTGAAAGTGATAAACTGTAGTGGAACTTTGTAATTAATAAGATGAAAAGACCCTTAAACAACTTACATATAAGTATAATAGGATATCAGAATCATTTACAAAGTATTTGATACTTAATGATTCTGTTGTTTTCTTTATCTTGAACTTTCATTTTCAATTCACCTTTGTTCTCTTCTTCTGTTATTGTTTCCTCATGAAATACTGTTTCTTTTTCTTTACTGCTTGAGTCCTGAGAAGTGTCTTTAATCTCTTTTTCGCTCCTACAGGTTATGATTTGACATTGCTCATTGAGATTGACTTCAGTATTACTAGGAAACACCCATGTCTGTTGATTGGTCATGGAAGAAACAAGCAGCCAATTTTGCGCTTCTAAAGATTTCATTTTTGCCTTTGTATTGCCCATTCGTGTTTCAATGTTATCCAGCATTGACTCATTCTTCTCAAACCTCTCTGAAGCTGTAGCTACAAATGTGCTCATGAGGTCTTCTAAGGAAGGTTTCTGCTCAGCTCATACTTGCACAAAACCTGCTCTTCTGTTGGGTAACAACATTTCATTAGCAGAATCAGCTATAATAAATGGTTGGCTCATTTGATTTGTCAATACTTCTAAATAAGTCGTGAGGGACGATACTTCAGCTATCAGTGTACCAATAGGATCTGCCATTGCTTCTTTTCTAACCCTCATTGTACGAAAAAAATAATATATAACAATAAAAAATTAAAAATAAAATAAAAACAAAAACAAAACTTAAGATGAAAATAAAGAAAAAATAAAGAAAAAATAAAAAAATGAAAAAAAAATCTAAATTAAAGCTAAGATTACTTGGTAATAGTATTAATGTGAATTAAACAAACAATCCCCGGCAACGGCGCCAAAAAATTGTTGTAATATTTTATATCGTACCGCAAGTGTACGGTGTCAAGTATTAGTATAAATGAGTTTAGAGTGTCGAACCCACATGGATTGCGTTAACTCGCACTAAGTACTACAATTGATAATCATAACTTTATTTAGATGATAATTAATAAATATTTAATTAAATAAATAAATATAAAAATACTTAGATATGAGGAACTAATACGATAGAGATTCTGGATCCTGATTTCACCTATCTATCCCCTATGTATTTGTCATGCCAATTACTCATTTTTCAGTTATATTGTTTATAAGTCAAAATTCTAAAATATCCACTCTCTCTCTCGAGTGCCGAGTGAAAATATCATCAACTATAGACTTCGATATCTCTATAAAAATCCAATAGTTAACAACTCATTACGTTTTGTGATTCTATATTAACGACTTCAAAGGACTACAGATTCTCTCGAACTCTATAAAATCCTAGGTCATATTCTCTAGATCTATTCAAAATCCTCTCTCTCGAGTGATAGATTCTAAACATTCATCATCTTCAATTGTGGCCAACAATCAAGAAGCATAAAACTCAAAAGAATATAAATAAATTAATAAAACTTCATCACAAAATTAACAATCAATACAAGGTTCAAGCATCAGTTACACCATTCTCCAGAAATAAGGAGTTTAGTTCATGACTAAAAGATTAAAACAATGATAAACAAGACATGATTCTAATGAAAATAATTAGAGTTCTAAGAAAGAAATAAGATAATAAAACCCTAATTGAATCTCTTCCTCTTCGGATGTCAACGCCTTCGTCTCCTCTTGTTGCTCTTCAATCCTCCCATTGGATCTCTAAAAATATATGTTTTAGTGTTTTAAGCTGTGTATTCGCCTCCCCTTTTGAGTATTGGACGAAGTCATGTATTTATAATAGAGCCTTAGGTCATTAAGCATCTTAAGAAACCCTAAAATCATATTTCTTGTCCGCGGGGGGACGCTGCGGCGCCAAACAGTGGGCGCTGCAGCGCCCATCTCTCGGGAAAATGTATGTAAATGACTAGATTTCCTCGAGTAGATGCAAATCGATATATTATGAGTCTCGTAACTCTTTCTAGATCAAAAGTTATAGCCTTTTTAATTTCAGTGCGCAGCTGATGCTGGTTTTTGCTGCTTCTTGAGTCTGATACTCCCGATAGGTCCCGAAATACACGTATTTGCTCAATTCTTGATGTTATAATGCTTCCTACAAATAAGACATAAAATAAACTATAAAATACATTAAATAGATGGAACCATAACAAAATAATAGGCTAAAGATGCTAGAATAAGTTGGTATAAACCACACTTATCAAAGTATAATAGGATATCAGAATCATTTACAAAGTATTTGATACTTAATGATTCTGTTGTTTCCTTATCGAAGAAAATTATCCTATAACTTATAGTGGGAACGATATTTGATATCGATTCCGGAACTTAGCATTGAACCATAGATATAAAATTATTCGTAGCTTACTACAATCAAGTTTTGAACTTGATTAGGCTTTCGTTGTGAATAGTTCATAAAATGTGCAAATTGTTTGCGCAGCAAAAGCGAAGTGAGCTCGATAAAGGTTTGACCTTTATAGTATGACAGTGAGAAAGTTATACTCAGTAGTCTATTGTAGATTCTGAGAAAACTTGTCTCTAGTCGTACTAATTGAACGATTAATGATCTGTTGGTTAATGTAGATGTTAAACTATGTATTTTGGCTACAGAATGCAAAGTGGCGTTCTTGAGTGATTTCTTCGAATAAGGGATCCGTTGTGGTTTCTTTGTTTGAAGAGTTCATTCTAGAATGACCCTATAGTTTGTATTCTGCTAAGATCACAGTTTGATATACTAGCTTATGGAGCCTATTGTAGACTCATATAAGCTTTCCGGAAATCCGTGTTTTTTGATTTTGATATCAATCAGATTGTCTGGTTTTATCAAAGTATAGAGAATACTTATTTATAAGTAGGGTCAGTGGGAGCGTACAAATTTCTTTCTAGTACTATATATCCTAAGTCTCATTTTCTCCGTGAGAGCAGTAGGAGTAGTCTCTGTTATATTTGATATAAAGTTTTATATAAGATATAAAAATGAGAGACT
This sequence comes from Zanthoxylum bungeanum, assembly GCA_019454045.1. Lineage (NCBI taxonomy): Eukaryota > Viridiplantae > Streptophyta > Magnoliopsida > Sapindales > Rutaceae > Zanthoxylum > Zanthoxylum bungeanum. The sequence goes on along the minus strand of SKCR01036817.1, from coordinate 63,984 downwards.
TGCAAGATATTCCCATTAATCGCATATTAGATATGATCTAATAAAGGATACAGTAAGGCTATTTGTATGACAGTTAGTATAACTGTTTGACAGTTAACATGTCTTTTACATATATAGTGTTCATCTTTCGTAAATGATGATTCCTTTGTCGAAAGAGATATTGATTAGAATGTCTAGTCAATATTATGCATCATAGGATGATGGCGTGATGAATACTGTGTTATGTGCGATTAACGATATCAATTTAATCGTAATTGTTACAGGTTATTTTGATATACTGCAGACCATATGATGGATCTTGAAACATGTTCTTTGTGATGTTTTAGATATTAAGAACGAGTTTCTAATTCATGGAGAATTTAGTCAGCAACCATAAAGTTAGATTAGATTTGATCCTAATTCTGACATTAGATGGTTTATGTCATATAAAGTCAGAAAAGATGCAGTGGGAGTGTCACTGTTGATTCTACTGAATTAGTGGAATCAGTTCCCACTTTTGAAGTATTGACTTATGAAGTTTCATAGTGACCTCAATGATTAGAAGTGTTGATATTAGTTTTGTGCTTGCGGTTGTCTTATAGTATTTTGGATTTGATCCATATATACTTAGACAACTTAGCAGGCAGTTGTCTTATGGTATTTAGATTTGATTTCTAAATACATAGACAACTCGGTAGCTATAGCACAATACTGATATAACGTCTGAGTCATATTGATGTGGAATTTGGATTCTACAAAATATGAATGATGCTGGTTAAGGAAAACGATTGGGTTTGTTAGACAGACTCGATTTGTAAAGCAGTATTACTTGTTGTTGCCTAACTCTTGAGTGTTGGTGAGCTTTTGAGGGCCATGAATATGCGATACGCATTGAGATGTGTATAGGATACCGTGGATTGGCAATAGAGTAAGTGAGAGAAATTGTTAAGGTATGTGCTCGGAGTGCCAATCCGGATCGTATTTATGTATGATTCATAAATACGAGCGATTCAATTTTCCATAATATTACTAATTTAACGGTAGCACCATTGTCTTTTATACGCTTATTCGATCTAATTGCGATTATATATCTGATTACGATTAGATCGAAACTGAATATGGTTCAGTGATATGTGTATATTAGACAAAGACCCTAGGATTTACAGTATAGTACGCAGTTACACCATAGTTTGTAATTGACATTGGGAAGCGCACTATTAGTTGTATATCCTTAAATAAAGTTCATGGTCAAGATTTATTAACACGGGTCGGTTAGTAAAATCCGCTGAGACCAGTACATGTCGTATATTGTGACTTGGTCCGATGGTTTGTCCTAGTGATCCATGAGTCTCGGGATACTCATATAGACATATATGTGTTTATTTGACAAGACACTGAACGACTCACTGAAGGTTTCCTAATAGATGGTACACCAACGTCAATATGAACCTTCTCGAGTTGAGTGAGCATAGTGGTCATTTGACTTGAGATACCACTGTGGATATATTAGCTATCCTCCACACTTTGATTGCAGTCACGTCAATGATCTAGTCATGATCAGACCTCCGCATGTTCGTTGGGTGTGGACTAATGCTCATGATATATTGTGCGTATCAAGATAAAATTCGTCAATCCTGTGTAGATGGCATATACATCCAGCACGTGTTTACGATCTAGTAAATCCATGGCCGTGGTATAACATCGGAAACCAGTTTCGAGTGTTATTTCATGATCGTAAATTGAAAGTCGATTGTATTATACTGAGCGGATTTGACATTCTGATCTATATCTCATGTATAATACGGATGGCCTGTGACGGATGGATTATACGTATGTTATGACCTCGACTTGCATAGTTTAGCGAGATTATCCGTGGTCGTCATAATCCATGAGTGGGTGGATTATGGACACGAAATTGGATTTCATGACGGATAAACCTAAACTTAGAGAGTCCCACAATATGAAGTGTAACCGTTGAGCACTTGAGCAACTCGATATGAATAATACGAATTATTCATAATACTTCACCGGATTAAGTGAGTTAATTCGGATCGTTTAATCGGTTAAACGATAACACATGCAATTAAGAGATTTTTTCTGCTAATAATTATTGTGTATTTGTATTCGATACATAATACGATTAGATACACATTAATTATTCGTCAAATGAGATTTTGATACATGTCATAAATATATGTATTTGTTATTTATTATAAATAAAAATACCTATATAATAATAATAATAATAATAATAATAATATTAATTGATTATTTAATTTTTAATTATTAAATATTAGAAAGATTAATTATTTCAACCTTTTTCATTAAATGTTATGAAATATGGTGAGTTATTATTGGTGCATTTGGCATGTATTTATTAACCAAAATGTGTGACAATTTGATTGGTCCACTTAAAGCTTAATTATTGATTTAATTTGTTAAATTGATAATAGGACCATTATGCCGCTACAAATTCGGTCTTCTTGTTTAAAAGAAAGAAAATTTTGTTTTCTCTCACATGAAATCCTCCAGTGCCGAGACTCAGGAGGTGTTTCCTACTTAAAAATCGGATTCAGGAAGATACAGTGTTGAATTTCCCGTGTCGCTACGTGAATAAAGCACGATGAGACGAGCATCACACAACATTTGGAACGTCATGACTCAATATACAGCGTCACGACGTGCCCCTCACATTTGGAGCGTCGACGCCCAGTTAGCGTCGGGATGCACGTTTTAACTCTGAATTTTTTCCGATTTTCTCCATATCTTGCCGTTCTTGAGTCGTGATGTTATTTTGACTTGCAAAACTCACCCAAAATACATCAATTTGCTTATAAAGTTCGATATCACCTACTGTTGGAAATTAATTGTTGTTAATTATTTGGTGTTGTTAAATAACAACAATTAGTAATAATTTCATGTTGGAAATTATTAAGTTAATTATGTGGTGTTGTTAAATAACAACAATTAGTAATGATTTCATTACTAAGTAAACAACAAGAATTGTTAATCAAATAATTAAGTGACAACAAGAGTTGTTAAGTGACAACAATTAGTAAAATGTTAAATGGGGAACATATGGTACACCCATGATGGTAACATTTTTGGAAGGGTTAGAAAATGTCATTATGCATCCTAATAATGTGATTAATAGTAATCAATGCATGTGATTACATAGTGACTTGATTTCCCTCCTATAAATAAGACCATTTGCTTATTGAGTTAAGCAATCAATTAAGTTTGATTAAGAGGTCTCTACAAGCATAAAAGGTATGCAATTGTGTTGTGGTTAGTATAGATTTATTTCAATTAGCATGTAAATAAATCTAGGACTAGTAATACATGTATGGTTAGATCCTAAGAGGACAAACATGTAAATATATTAGGGATTATGTTTCCTAACATTGGTATCAGAGCTTAAATGCATGTATTCTAGTTCAATTACACAAAAATTGCATGAACAAACATGAAAAATGTTGAAAATGCTTCTGGTTTTTGTTTTTAAAAAATGATTTTCTTCCAACTTTGGGCCATAATAACTCTATGTAGAAAATTGATAATCGCATGTTCAAATATGTTTTGAAAACTAGGTCATGAGATCTTCAATTTGGTATATCATGTACTTAATTTGGATTAAAATTGAGAAAGATATGGACCCTAGAAGTTGGCTAGTTGAATCTGTTTTTACCCAGAAAAACACTCCCAGAAGAGTCGTACTACATGTCATCCGTTATTTAGAGAAGAGGATGACAAGTCGTCTGGATACTGTACGACAAGCCGTACGTGTGCCTCGTTTCCAGACGACATGTCATCCGGCTTATTATACGACAAGTCGTACGCATAACACCGAGAAAGACGACATGTCATCCGAAACATGATCAAACGACAAGTCGGCTAGGAGTAAAAGATCCAAACGACATGTCATACGGCCACCGAACAAGCGGACGACATGTTGTCTGCGCGTGTGACTTTGGCCGAGGCTGGTCGGCGCGTCAGGGCGAGTGGGAGCCCGTGGCCGGCGCGTGGAAGTGCGTGGAGGCGCGTGAGCCACTCCTGGGGCGCGTGAATGGCGCGTGGACTACCATGTTGGCCCGTGTGGGTCATGTCTGTATCGGTTTGCTTCGGTAATTCCGATCCGTCATGGTTAAATGTCTAATCCTTTTTTGCATATTGTATTAATCGATCATGATAAATTTGTTTTATCATATAAACTTTGTGTTTATGATAAATATCTTTGTGATGTTTATTTTAGTCAATGTAACTTTGTGTTTCATTATATTGATTTTTTCTTGTATTTGTTGCAGAAAAATCATGGCGATTATTCGAAGAATTGCAAAAGTGATTACGACACCCACAGACCGGGAGATGATATTAGACATGTTGATGGAAATTGATAAATATCGAATGAGTGAAAGCGATGATATGATTTCGCATATCATCACTTTCAATAACATGTTACAGGAGTCTATCTGGGCAGGTAATTGGATAGGATAGCCGAATAGATTCAGATTACTGAGAAACACTCTCCCCAAGATATGGCAAAAACAATTTACTCGTATTTGGATATTAGTAAAACGTGAGGAAAAACATGTTCCTTATAATAAAGCCATTGAGAGGTCAGCGGTTCAATATCTACGGCATAAGGCAAATAATAATATTTTTCCTTCGATGTCCCTGAAACGTTGTAAGGATCCTAAATTGCTATAGGTTTTCCATGGCTGTCCAAGATCAATTACGAGTTACCCAAAGAGTTTGAGGATTCGTATCCAAAAACATATATGAGTTGAGACTCTACAACTGGGAAAATTATTATCGTAAAATATTAATTTCTTTCATGTTATTTCTGTGTGTAATGATGTGTTATTTTACGGCATGTAAATATTGTATTTATATATATGAATGTTTCATGTTGAATTTAATTTATGTAATTAAATCAATGATTGTCATGTACAATGGTCGCATGATTAAGATGTTCTAAGAATTTATGTAATTTTTTAGAAAATAATTTTACATGATTGATTATGTTGATAATATTTTTACATTGGGTAATTGGATGATGATTGGACACATAGTGGCCTTTTGACTCCAACCTCATTGAAGAATTTTATTAAACATAATTCGTTTCATGATAAAATAAATAAAAGTATTAACAATTGTGCATGAATGTCTGTAGAAACTTTGTGTTTTTAATATGGCTTCCGCAACAAAGAACATTATTGCTGAACTCAACAAGGGTGAGAAACTGAATGGCGATAATTATGAAATTTGGAGCATGAAAATCCAATATGTGCTAGAAGAACAAGAGGTTCTTGAAACTTTGAAAATGAGCATGGATGGAAGAAAAAGAATTCCATTGCCCGCATTACGTTGCTGAGCAGTATGGATAATGACCTAATGAAAGAATTCAGGAAATATGACATGGCTAAGGACATGTGGTCCACACTAGCTGAAAAGTTTGGTAGTACCTCAATAACCAAACTCAGGTAACTGACAATCAAGTTTGACACATACAAGAAACGTCCTGAGTTCACTATGTCAAAACACTTGAGGCAAATGTCAAACATGATTACTGAACTGGCAGATGCTGGACATGTTCTTACAGATGAACAGAAAGTCCAAGCGGTCATTCGTTCTCTTCCAAATAGCTGGGAGCATATGAAAATGCATTTGACCCACAATGAGAGCATCAAAACCTTTGATGATGCCAAACGTCACCTTGAATTAGAAAGCGACCGCCTTGCGGCTGCTAAGTCAAATGCTGAAGTGCATATGACAGAAACTAGCAAACTTTGGGGTTTCAAAAAGAAAAGAAAATTTCATGGTGGTGGGTTCCAGTTCGGAAAAGAACAAAATTCTTCTAAGCCAGAAAAGAAACAGAAAACCAATCAACATGGGAAAGGAAAACGTCCTACCAAAAAGAAAAACATGGCAAAGGTTAAATGTTTTAACTGTGGTAAGAAATGTCATTTTGCTCGTGACTGCACTGAGCCTAAAAATGTGAATACCTTTCGTGCATATTTAAATGAAATATGTGTTTCAAGTTCAATCTTTCTAACTGAATCTAATCATTTGTGGACTGTAGACTCAGGAGCCACAGACCATGTAGCGAAGGATAGAGATGCCTTCGTGGAATTTCGGCGAATTTCACCTGGGGTGAAGTGGATATATGTTGGCAACAACTCACGGGTTGAAGTCAAAGGCATAGGAACATGCAAGTTAGTCATGCATGGTGGAAAAACTTTACTACTACATGATGTATTGTTTGCTCCACAAATTCGTCGAAATTTAGTCTCTGTGTTGGTTTTGGTTAATTTAGGTTTCAATTTGAACTTCCATAAATTTGGTGTTGATTTGTACTTAGGTACAATACACTATGGTTCTGGTTATTTTCTTGATGGTTTTATTGTATTGAATGTTGAGTGTTTCAATCACAATTCCAGTTTTTCGTTTGTTACTTCAACTGTCAATAATGATGGTGATGTAATTGTGTGGCATGCTAGACTTGGCCATATTACAATGAATAACCAAAAAAAAAAATCGATGAGGACTGACATTCTAACAATCCCAAATTGTCTTCATTCATTTTGTTTAACACCCTCAAGTCGTTGTGAAATTAATTTTTGTATTCGCAAAAATCGGTTTAAAAATCCAGTGGTATCTTTTTTCCTAAAAGATTTTAGAAGTTTCTGTTTGTTGCATGACTTTTAAGGGCCTTTCAATTTATAAATTTTCTCAAGTATATTGTTTGGTATTGTGACTTTTTTTTTTTATTTTTGATAGAAATGAAATTCATGTTATATTAATTTCATTTTATTTTCCTGAATAAAATTACTTCAAGAGAGATTCAACGGAATCTCCATAAATTCGGCCTAATTTTAGAGTAATTCTTTGGTGCAATAGAGATATGAGTAACATAATATCACTAACAAATTAGTAAATGACATGTATGATTTAATATCCATATTTTTAATTAATTTTTAATATTTTAGTTATTAATCAAATATTAAGCATAAACTCAGTTCAACATTTATTTTTATTTCCTCCAACTTAGTATTTAATAATATTTAACCTAATTAATATATTTTTATTTGCTGAATCACTGCAAAACTTATTTCAAAACCATGATAAGCAAACAAGAACATAGACCATTTCAATAAATTGGAAACTGTAACAAATTTTCATCCAACCGTTGATTATCTATACTTTTTTCACCCAGTAATTATGAAATCATAAATATAAAACAAATTACAAAATCTGAAACTTCATCTATAGTGACCTGCGACACTGTTTGATAGAGAATATTGATTGAAAGTATAAGGTATTTTATAAGCTCACCAAATTCTATATCAAACGCTAGCTCCATGTCTGTTCGTCAGTTTCCTTTTACATGATGGAACAGGGGTCAGGGTTTATATCAGTAACTACATAGAAATGAGAGTGAGGCACTCCGCCTTGATAAGGCCATAAAGATTGCACTTTGGGTTCAGGTTCCTTTGGCTTTTCTTCTTTCTTCTTGACGACCGGGCCAACACTCACCAGCTCTGCATATCCCACCTTCTTTCTCAACAACCTTGTCATCACAACGGGGTCCATCCCATCTCCGGTCACCTCTATCTGGTTCTTGTTGTCTCCTTTGAACGCCGCAGATTCCACTCCTACATATATACATATATAGGGTATGTTTATAATTATTGTGCTTCTGCTTAATTTAAAGCGTTGGGTACCTGAAACGCCAACCACAATCTTCATAGCCTTAGAGCGGCACTTGTCGCATTCCAAGTGTATATTGATCAGAAAGTTTTGCTGCAATATCAACAAAAATCGAATTCCCATTTGATCAGAAACTCAGTTTATTTCATGTTGGTGAGTTTAATAATAATAATAATAAATACAAAATGATACCTTCATGGTAATGTGTTTTTTTTTTTGGTTGGAAGCTAAGGCTAGCTGTGTTTGAGGAAGATGGATACTGTTTGATTTGCTTTGCTTCGCTTTGTTGAAGATGTGAAGCTGTATGAAGAATTTGGGCTGTATTTATAAATAAATTAATACAAGTGTTCTTGCGGATTCCTCAGCAGCTTCCATTACGCGTGAGAAATTTGAATAGGCAGCATATATGGGGTCGTGATTTTTACGTACTTGCATCATGGGGCCTCCTATATAATTGGAATTTAAATTGAGAGAGAGTTGATTGTGTGTGTGGTGATGAATCTGCCACTAATCGCATAACGGTATGGGAAAATATTCGCTTTGGTCGTCAGTCTATTATTTTTTTTTTTTATCGATTATTTGTCAATTTTTATTCTTGATTTTTGATTGATTAATTATCAATTTTCATAAATACTCGTCTTTTTCTTTTTTAATCATAAACGAAATGTCAATTTTATCATTCATGATTAATTTTTAATTAATCTTCGAATATTACCGATTAATTGCAAATCACTTAAATCACTTTTGAAATTCGGATTAAACAACCTAGATTGAGAGTATAAAAACCAACACTGCTAGAAATTAGACAAGAGACAGTAGGCGAAGTCTTGCGCCATTGACTCACCAAGTCCAAGTCATACATAATGATTTTAGTTATATTGTTTTTATTATTTATTCATTTCTATTATTTTTCTTAAATATTACAGATACCCAAACTTCTTGTACCATTTAAATAAACTTTTAATCTCGTCAATTGAAATACAATAACAATATATATATATATATATATATATAATAATTATTATTATTCTCTGTCTCTCACGTGGTAGGGGCTAATAATTATTGCATTTGCATGCAACCTAAGCAAAGTTGTTGCTCTTTCTATATCATGGAAATAAAACGATTGAGCTACAGGCATTCACACGCCCCAATCATAAATCCCCCGTATATTTCTCCACAGCCAGCCACACACACATATCATATCATCATAAACTTTTTAAATGTAATAAAAGGGGGAAGTAGCGACAAAATAAACTCAAAGTTCATCAAGCTTCGTACCCAAAACACCCTTGCTATATCTTTTTACAATTTCCAAATATCGAAATACCCTTTTTGTTACTGATTCTTGGGATAAAATTAATTATAATCAGAGGATGAAGATGAATAAGCAAATTAAGTGAGCAATGCGAAGACCCTTGGCCGACGATGAAGAAGAAAACGTCGCAGTTTCAGTTTTTTCAGAAACATTGGTACGTAGTCTTCGGCAATGGAGGGCTCTTGTCGAATTTCCTCAATAATATTGCGGCCACATCTTTCATTGTGGCTGTTGTAAATTCTTCAAATATTCAAATATATTGTTTTGGATGGAGGAGGGACATGTCCCTTGGATGGTACCCCTTAAGGACATGTCCTCCATTTGTGTGTAACATGGTCATATACTCCAAGGGATGCATAGGAAGGGTTTTTCATATTCTCTAAGTTTTAGGGTTCATGCATATAAAGTAGATCTACAATTATTTTCTGGATATGATTTGTTTTTAGCATGTTTGTTTTCTGTTTAATGACATTATACATACAACAATCTTAAGAACTTACAATTTAGTGTTGTTAGATAGTAATTCGCATGCTAGGTTAGAAAATTTTCTGGAAAAATACAGTATGTGCATGAAAAATACGTAGGGCGTTCGAACGCTCGACGAACGCGAAGGCAAAAATTTGAAAATTCGTAAGAACGTTCGAACGCGTATTTAAACGCAACTCGAACGCAAGCCTTCTGCCTAAGAACGTTCGAACGCGTTTTCAAACGCAGACCTTCTGACTTAGTTCGTTCAAACGCGTCCTAAACGCAACTCGAACGCAAACTCTCTGTAATCATTTTATTCGAACGCGTTCTCGAACGCTACACGAACGTGAACTCTCTGGAACACTTCGTTCGAACCCGTTCTCAAACACAAAACGAACGTACACACACTAGACAGTATCGTTCGAACGTAGATACGAATGCGACACTAACGAATTAGTCTTGGAATTGTTATAAACTGCAACGACTTAGGTTAATTCAAGTATTAATAATATTAACTTAGTTAATCATATACTGAATCACAATCTTGGTAGTATAGATTTAAGTTATTATTAGGTTGTTCAATTATCACAAGCATACACGTAGTGATAAAGTTGAAAACTAATTGTCTGTTGCATATTTGGTTGAGAATTTAAAGTGTAATTTTACACAAGTAATTCCACCCAATCTTGTTTGACACATACACATATATCTACACATATCGTATACTGTATTATGACATTTAAAAGTGAAATACTGAGTTTGAATTGTTAAAAGGTTCTATTGAGAAAGTGGTTAAAAGATATTCTGTCAAAAAGACGATAAGAGCCTAAATAGTCAGGGACTTAAGTGGTTACTCCGGACCCCCCTCATCCTCTAGGAATATTCTTTTATCTATTTTTCATAAGAAATCTTGGTTGGAAATTCAAGGACTTGTGTTTATTGGTACTACTGTCCAATAGAACAACAAGTGGATACTTGGTATATTACCTGAAACAAGATCATTTGTTGATCGTTGTGCAATTTATCTTTTGTAGACTTATTGACCCCTGTTTTTTTTCCAGTTACATATGGCTAGCGGAAATATTACAGTATCGGTCTCTCATGAAAAAAAACATGAGAAGTTTGGTGGGGGCAAACTTCAAATACCTGACAACTCTGCAGTTGGCTAAGTACCTCAAAGATCTTCCGGGTCCTGTGGATGGTGAATCAGAGGCAGCCAAGGAACTGCGAGAAGAGACATGATCGTCTGGCGACTTCTTATGCAAGAACTACCTTTTGGGTGGTCTTGACAATACCATGTACAATGTGTACCAAGGCATGTCTTCTGCGAAGATTCTATGAGAATCTCTCGAGAAGAAATACAAAACTGAGGATGCCGGACAAAAGAAATTTGTCATTGGTAGGTTTTTGGACTACAAGATGGTAGATTCAAGAACTGTAATGTCTCAGTTGGGTGAACTGCAATTGCATTCATGAAATACTGGATGGAGGAATGAAACTATGTGAGATGTTTCAAGTTGTCGTCATAATTGAAAAGCTGCCTCCATCATGGAAGGACTTCAGGAGCTATCTGAAACACAAAAATAAGTAGATGAGCCTTGAAGACCTTGGAGTTCGATTGAGAATCGAATAGGACAACATGAAGTCCAAGAAGGCCAGCTACAAGACTATGAAGTCTAAAGCCAACATCGTCGAGAGTGTAAAGGGTAGCAAAAAGAGAAAGAACAGTGGAGCTGATTCTTCCCAAACGAACAAGAAGTTCAAGGGGAAATGCTGCAACTGTGGAAAGAGCGGTCATATGTCAAATGACTGCGGAAACAAGAAGTCTCAGGACAAGGGCAAGAAAAGGAAAAATGAGGCCCATGTCACTGAAGATGAGCAGCTTACTGATGAGATCTCAGAGATGAATCTATCAGCAGTGGTAACTGAAGCCAACTTGGTTGGGAATCCGAGAGAATGGTGGGTAGATACTGGGGCTACTCGTCATATCTGTGCAGATAGTAGGATGTTTTCCTTGTATCAGAAGGTCGATGGCGGCGATCATCTAACAATGGGAAACTCGTCTACCTCTAGAGTGGTTGGACAAGGAACAGTGGTTCTGAAGATGACATCCGGAAAGGAACTTACATTGAAGAATGTATTGCATGTTCCAGATATTTGGAAGAACTTGGTCTCGGGCTCCCTCCTTAGCAAGGCTGGTTTTAAGCTCGTGTTTGTTTCTGACAAGTTTGTAATGACTAAAAATGATGTGTATGTAGGAAAATGATACCTTACAGAGGGCTTTTTCAAACTCAATGTAATGACTGTCAATCGTGCTATTAATAAAGAGACTTCTGCTTATATTATTGAGTCACAGAATATATGGCATGGGAGGTTAGGACATGTTAATTATGATACAATGCGTAAATTAATTAACATAGACCTTATACCTAAGTTTGAAATTGATAGCCAACATAAGTGTGAGGCATGTGTTGAAGCAAAGATGCATAGAACATCATTTCATTCCATAGAACGTAGTTCTGAACCCTTGGAACTTATACACACTAATTTGTGTGATATGAATATTGTGCAAACAAGAGGCGGTAAAAAGTACTTTGTCACTATTATCGATGATAGCACAAGATTCTGTTATATGTATTTGCCAAGGAGTAAAAATGAAGCTATTGAGAGCTTTATACACTATAAGAACGAAGTTGAAAATCAACTTGGCAAGAAAATCAAAAGAATCAGGAGTGACAGATGTGGTGAATATGTTTTATCATTCCGTGAATATTTTTTTGTGCACGGAATTATTCACGAAACCACTGCTCCTTATTCTCCACAACAAAATGGGATTATTGAGCACAAAAACCGAACGTTGAAGGAAATGATGAACACCATGTTGACAAGTTTTTATTTACCCCAGAACTTGTGGGGGAAGCCTTGCTTTTCGCGAACTACGTTCTAAAAATGCTTCCTCACAGGAGATTGGACAAGACACCATATGAGTTGTGGAAATGTCACGTACCTTCCTACAAATACCTAAAAGTGTGGGGGTGTCTTACCAAGGTAATGGTTCCTAAACCTAAGAAGGTTAGAATATGACCTAAAACTATTGACTGCATATTCATTGGATATGCTCGCAACAGTAGTGCGTATCGATTCTTGGTACACAAGTCCGAGATTCCTAACATCAATTTGAATATGATAATTGAGTCAAAGAATGCGACATTTTTTGAAGAGATATTTCCTGGTAAGGAAAGTCAAAGAACAGAGTCTCTCAAAAGAGCGATTGACACTGTCAAGGACAGTGATCAGGTTGACCAAGATTTAGATCAACGCGCAAACGTTGAGACAATCAAACCTAGACGTAGCAAAAGAGCTAGAACGTCTAAGTCGTTTGGTCCCGATTTTCTGACATACTTGTTAGAAAATGAGCCTCATAGCTATAAAGAAGTTATGTCTTCTCCGGAGGCACCTCTGTGGAAAAAGACTATTAACAGTGAGATTGATTCAATCCTACAGAACCATACTTGGGAGTTGGTTGATCTTCCTCCAGGTTGTAAGCCATTGAGCTACAAATGGATATTCAAATGGAAGATGAAAACGGATGGATCAATAGATAAGTACAAGACAAGACTTGTCATAAAAGGTTATAGACAAAATGAAGGCCTTGATTACTTTGACACCTATTCACCAGTGACTCGTATCACATCGATAAGAATGCTCATAGCCATAGCAGCTATATTTGATCTTGAAATACATCAAATGGATGTAAAGACGGCATTCTTGAATGGTGAATTGGATGAAGAGATTTACATGGAACAACCAGAAGGGTTTAATGTTCCTGGATAAGAACAGAAGGTGTGCAAACTTGTAAAACCTGTACGGATTAAAACAAGCACCTAAACAATGGCATGATAAATTTGACAAAGAGATGTTTTCAAGTGGGTTCAAAACCAATGAGTGTGATAAGTGTTTGTACACCAAATCAACTCAAAAATGATATGTCATTGTGTGTCTCTATGTAGATGATATGCTGATAATTGGTAGTAATCATGAAATGATTCAGTCTACCAAAAACGTGATATCCAACAGATTTGATATGAAAGATTTGGGAATAGCTGATGTGATCATAGGAATTAAGATTTCTAGGACATCAGACGGATATATATTATCTCAGACTCATTATATTGAGAAGATACTTGAGAAATATATTAAAGGGGATCTAAATGTCGCTAGAACCCTTGTAGACCTAACTCTTCATCTATCAAAGAATATTGGTTCAAGCGTATCGCAATTAGAGTATTCGAGAATCATCGAAAGTCTGATGTATCTCACGAATTGCACACGACCTGATATCGCTCAAGCTGTAAACAGGCTTAGCATAAATACGAGTAATCCATGACATAACCACTGGAAAACCATAGTAAGATTTTTGAGGTATCTGAGAGAAACTTCAAAATATGGGCTACACTATTAGAGATATCTTATTGTTCTAGAGTGATATAGTGTTGCTAACTGGATATCTAATACAGTGGATTACAAATCTACGAGTGGATTTATTTTCACACTTGATAGTGCAGCCGTGTCATGAAAATCCTCGAGGCAAACATGTATTGCCTGGTCTACTATGGAATCAGAGTTCATAGCTGTAGGCATTGCATTTTCGCATGTGAAACCCGATGATGAGTCTTATTTGGAGACAACTACCTTTTAAGTCACGGATGCCGCGGGAAACGGATATCGGAAGGGGAAATTCAGAATAAGCAAGCTCACTGTCTTCGTTGGTGCTGCGTTCGTTACTTCGTTCGAACGGGAAACAGATTGCGGGCGTTCGTGTAGCGTTCGAGGGAGCGTTCGAACGGTGTCGGTAATTCTGGTTTTGCTGCTAGCCTCACACCCAGCCCATTTAGCTCCCCAAAGCCCATAAAACACATCCCAAATTAAATAATAAATATTAAATTAAATATTAAACATTAAAATAAAACATTTAAATCATTTACCAATTAAAATAAACAATTACCAACTTAAACTAAAATCATGCCTAAATTAAACAAATCACATACTAAACTAAAAAGAAGATATGCCTAATTAAAATCAATCTTAACCAATTAAATCCAATCATATATTTGACTTCCTAATCTAATAAGATATTTACCAATATAAAATATTTGTATTCCTAAACCAACACAAATTAAATATTACAACTTCCTAAAGTAAAATATTTTGTCCCCCCCTCAATCCTTTGATTTCCTTGTTTAAAACTAAATCATATCCTAATTTAATGCACAAATCCCTTCCCTTGTAAACCCTAGCCATTCTCTATATAAACAACCCCTAACCAAGGCCATTGATCTCCTACACACAACACAATTCACACCCAAGCTCTCTCGAAATCTCTCTAGACTCTCTCTACACACCCAAAACACATCCAAGAGAAAACACTTCATACACACACAAAAAGAAAACAAAGAAACCACCACAAGCCACCACCCTCCATAGCCGAACCCAAACTCACCCATAGCCGAATTCTAAAACACGCCAAAACAACCTCCTAGATTACCTTAAAACAGTAGCCCAAAATCCTTAAAAAACAGTAACTTAGAAAACTACATAGATAATCTTAAAAATAATCACTTTTAATTGCACTAAGAACCCACACAACTTGGGATAGTTCTTTGAAAACATTGAAACAGGTAGCCCGTGCAGTGAGCAGCAAAACAGGAGCCGAATAGGAGCAGAACGGAGTTCGAATCGTAAGCAAAGCAGCGGAACAGTGAGCTAGGACTTCGAACCAGCGGACCAGAAAAAGTTGCGGAGCTTTACCCCCCTTTCGATCTTCGTGGAACGTGAGTCCGAGAGACGGCTTAAAAGGTTAGACCTGAGGGTATCTTTCACACTTATTCTCATTTTACTTTCTGGTCATTTATTTTGATTATATTTTCTGTATTTGTGATATTTGTTGTGTGTATGATGTATGTTGTGGGTATTGGATGAATGAGAGATGTGTCAACTCTCGCGGTATATCGGATGGAAACCCGGACATAAATTTCATAGCCGATTCCGAATGGACGGTAATATGATCTGTACTCGGGCCACAATTCCACGTACCGCTTGGGTAAACGGCACCATCTTTCTTTTGGTTATGTTGCTCTTGTTTACTTAGTTTGCTTACTTGAATTCAATATGTCGTTAGTTATGCATAATTCAACCAAGCGCATGGGCTTAGTGAGTTAGTCCAAAGGTCCTCCATTTAGGAGACAAAGAGCCGAAAAGGCCACCTTCGTGACACTACTTCGCCGCGCCGGTTGATGTATGTTCGGTTGGACGCGAGATACGTTCAATCGGGCATACTTAGTTTGATATTGTTATCTTTATTTTCGTATGTATAAGTCAATCGAGCGCATGGGCTTAGTAAGTGTGTTGTGAGATCCCCTATGGGGAGGGGCTAAAAGCCCTTTACCACGATGCTTTGCCGCGCCGGTTGATGTGTGTTCGGATTGGATGTAAGATGTGTTCAATCGGGCATACTTGTTGATATGATTGGTTCTATTCTTGTATGTGTGATGTGACGCGCATGGGCTTAGCATGTTGGTCTAAAGGTCCTCTCTTTGAGAGATCAATAGCCCCAAAAGGTCACCTTTACGGCAGTGCTTCGCCGCGCCCTTTTATTTTCTGTTTATGTATTGCATCCTATTTCATGCATCAGGTCCGTGTCCGTTCGAACGCGTTCACGAACGCAACTCGAACGCGCATGTGTTTTTTGCCTTATTATGTGTCAGGTCTCATATCCGTTCGAACGCGTTAACAAACGCCATACGAACGTGAGCTTTCTGTCTCATCTCCGTTCGAACGCGTTTACGAATGCTACTCGAACGTGAGCATTCTGTCTCATTTCCGTTCGAACGCGTTTACGAACGCTACTCGAACGTGAGCATTCTGTTTCATTTCCGTTCGAACGCGTTTACGAACGCTACTCGAACGTGAGCATTCTGTTTCATTTCCGTTCGAACGCGTTTACGAACGCTACACGAACGTGCACACACTGAACTGAGTCTGTCTTATTAGATTTCATGCATAGTTTTCCTAGTAGCTATCTCCACATGTATAAATGCAAATATGTTGATGTATTACAATTCATATGCTTGTGTCATGATAACATTTGAGTATTATTTCTTGCGGTATATCGGATGGAAACCCAGACGTAAATTCCGTAGCCGATTCCGAATGGACGGTAGTGCGGTCTGTACTTGGGCTACAATTCCACGTACCACTTGAAAAGTGCCCATATGTGTGCTTGTATGGTTAATATGTGCGCTTGTGTTTTTTCCTGAATGTGATATGCAAGTAAAGTTGTATGTTAGTTGCTATCTTGATATATGTTTAGCATGCAAATTTAAATGTAAGATATATGTGAAATGCGTACATGAGTTTTATTTTACACATGAGAATTTAGAAGCATGATACTATTGGAAATAAGTGTTACTTAAGCTTAGTTAAATTATTACATGAATCCTTTCATTACAAGTGACATAAGTAAGGGACCATTCTGAACCCAACGGTTTGAGGTCTTCCCTTGCGAGGGGTGAGTGCGGCCTTAAATCGTTGTCCCGGTTCACACCGGGTGGCGACTCCATGTTATGTAATCCTTCCCACCTAGGCCGCGAGCCTAGGAACGGCGTCGCCCAGTTTCTGTGTCCCACAGTCTGGCGACTCCACTGGGGATGTAAAGTTGGCCCCGAAATATTGTCTTGTAATGTGTCGTCTCTCGTGGTATATAGGATGGAAACCCGGACATAAATTTCATAGCCGATTTCGAATGGACGGTAGTATGATCTGTACTCGAGATACAACTCCACGTACCACTTGAGTATACGACACATACTTTATTTCATGATTACCTTGATTTGTTTATTATCATTATTTATTTTCTGCATATTATTTGAGTAATGACGAGTAAGGGTGGCAATGGGCCGGGCCGGGCCGGGCTTTTGCAAGCCCGACCCGAGCCCGGCCAACAAAAAAAAAAGCCCGGCCCGGGAAAAGCCCGGCCCGGGTGTCTTCCGGGCCGGGCTCGGGCCCGGGCTTTTTTGGGCCCGAATTTTAAAAAAAAAAATTAAAAATTAAAAATATATAAATATAAAATATTTACACTATATATAAAGACAATTTATAAATAAATCACAAGTTTTATTGATAAATTAACAATTTAAATGCTAAAAATAAATAAAAATGATATAAACATATTAAATATATATATATTTATGTTTTTTTTTTTTTTTAATTTTGGCCCGGGCCGGGCCGGGCCGGGCCCGGGCCAAAATAGAAAAGCCCGGCCCGGGCCCGGGCCCGAGTCGGGCTTTCGTTTTAAGGCCCGGCCCGGGCTTTTTTCACCACGGCCGGGCCAAAGCCCGTCGGGCCGGGCCGGGCCGGGCCGCGGGCTAAACTGCCACCCTTAATGACGAGCTAAAGCGCATGGGCTTAGTAAGTGCGATTAAAGGTCCTCTATTTCGAGGGATTAAAATCATTTACCACGATGCTTTGTCGCGTCGGATGATGTATATTCGGTTGAATGTGAGATGTGTTCAATCGGGTATACGAAGTCCGATATTGTTGTTCTTTTTATCTCCTATATGCATTGTGTTATCAGCTCATGGGCTTAGTAAGTGCGATTAAAGGTCCTCTATTTCGAGGGGTTAAAATCCTTTACCACGATGCTTTGCCACGCCGGATGATGTATATTCGGTTGAATGTGAGATGTGTTCAATCGGGTATACGAAGTCCGATATTGTTGTTCTTTTTATCTCCTATATGCATTGTGTTATCAGCGCATGAGCTTAGTAAGTGCGATTAAAGGTCCTCTATTTCGAGGGGTTAAAATCATTTACCACGATGCTTTGCCGCGCCAGATGATGTATATTCGGTTGAATGTGAGATGTGTTCAATCGGGTATACGAAGTCCGATATTGTTGTTCTTTTTATCTCATATATGCATTGTGTTATCAGCGTCTGGGCTTAGTAAGTGCGATCGAACGTGTTCTCGAACGCTATACGAACGTGAACCTTTTGTTTTCCATTCGAATGCGTTCTCGAATGCTATACGAACGCGAACCTTCTGTTTACCGTTCGAACGCGTTTACGAACGCTACACGAACGCGCACACACTGAACTGAGTCCTTTTCATCAGATTTTATGCATAATTGTCCCTAGTAGTTATCCCCTCGTATTATGAACCTGATTGCTTCTCTTTATGACGCATGATTGTGCCATTTTCATTTATCTGTATTCCCCACATGTATGAGTACAATGTGTTTATTAAGTTTTATGCTTGCCGCATGTTAATTTATCTTTATGCATGCAAATTGGGACATAGTTTATATGCAAATAGGTTGTATGAAAATATGAAGATGTGTTACATGTGAACTTAGATGAATTTTTTATGTATGCATGCGAACTTAGGAGTAAATTATCCTTGGAAATAAATGTTGCTTAGGCTTGGTTGGATTATCGCACAAATCATTTTATTACAAGTGGCATAAGTAAGGGACCATTCCGAACCCAACGGTTTGAGGTCTTCCCTTGCGAGGGGTGAGTGCGGCCTTAAATCTCATTTTCCCGATTCACACCGGGTGGCGACTCCATTATTCTCCGGTTTAGTACCCCGCGGGCTACTCCGTACTCCCAAACGGGCCGCGAGCCCGGGACAGCATGCGTCACCCAGTTTCTGTGTTCCCACAGGTTCCGAGCTTCAATAATTCTGAAATATTACGTAAACTCTTTAATCAAATATTACGAATTATTAACTCCCCGTTACATAACATAGCATACGTAAGACTTCCAACTGCTGAAGCATATGGTATATGTCTCATCTCTTCAACTCTTTGAGGTGTCTTAAGAGATTATTCCTTAGACAAATGAATTCCATGCCTGAAAGGTAAATTACCTTTCTTTGAATTCTGTATACCAAATCGCACAAGAATTTTATCGATATAGGTTACTTTAGACATTGCTAACAGTCGTTTATTGCGATCCTGAATGATTTTGATCCCAAGTACATAACTCGCATTTCCCAAACCTTTCATTTGGAATTGGTTAGTTAGCCAGATTTTCACATCCGATAATATCTTTACATCATTCACAATGAGTAAAATATCATCAACGTATAACACAAGGAAAACCACATTCCCATCAATGATGTACATGTAGACACAAGGCTCATCGATGTTCTGCTCAAAGTTATAAGACTTGATCGTAGTATTAAACTTTATATTCCAAGATCTAGATGTTTGCTTAAGCCCATAAATGGACCTTTGCAACTTGCAAATTTTTTGCTCTTGACTTTGGGTAATGAACCCCTCTGGTTGTACCATATAGATACTCACATCAAGATTTCCATTCAAAAATACAGTCTTGACATCCATTTACCAAATCTCATAGTCATAATATACGGAAATGGAAAGAATAATCCTGATGGATTTAAGCATGGCTACTGGCGAGAAAGTTTCTTCATAGTCAACTCCTATTTTTTGGGTATAACCTTTTTCCACTAGCCTAGCGTTGAAAGTCTGTACTTTTCCATCTATTTCTCTTATTTTCTTGTAGATCTGCTTGTAACCTATGGGTTTTACTCTATCAGGTTGGTCTATAAGTTCCCAGACTAAGTTAGAGTACATATACTCCATCTTGAGGTTCATGGCTTTGAGTCATTCCTCTTTATCAGTATCTTACATTGCACTATGATAGGTCAATGGATCATCTATACCATCACAAGATGCAACAACTTGCACCTCACCATTTCCTAGATAGCGTTCAGGTTGTCTTACAACCCTCCCACTACGTCTAGGTGGTATGGTATCCTGATAAACTTGCATCTGACTTTCAGATGTAGAAGGTGTTATGTCTTTGTCAACATTTAACAATGGTGTACTGGTCCTACCAGCAAGTAACTCCTCAAGTAACACTTTACTTCGAGGTTTGAACTCTCTCATATAAGCCTCCTCAAGAAATGTAGCATTTGTCGACACGAATACTTTATTATCTTCTGGACTGTAAACGAATCCACCCATAGTTTCATTAGGATAGCCTACAATAGGCACATTTGTGAACGTGTTTCCAACTTAGTAGTCTTGTTCTTTAGAACATGTGCCGAACACCCCCATATGCGGAAATGTCGCAAACTAGCTTTACGACCATTCCACAACTCTAAGGGAGTCTTAGAAACAGACTTAGAAGGAACTGTATTCAGGATATACATTGTAGTTTGCAAGGCATACCCCTAGAATGAACTAGGTAGAGTGCTATAACTGAACATTAATCTCATCATGTCTAGTAGGGTCCGATTTCTCCTTTCTGCAACACCATTTTGTTGTGGTGTTCCATGTGCTGTGATGTAATATCCCGGTCATTCGTAACCTGCCCAGCACAGTAAATAATTGTGCGAAGCATGTTAATATTCATTTTAGGGTATGAAATTTATTTTCATGACTTAGAAAACCCGACCGGAGACTCGGGGCAAAAATTTGATTTTAACGGCAAAAATCGCCCGGCGAGCCATTCCGAACAGCTTTCGGTATTTCAGCTCTAACTTTTTCATCCGAACTCCTATTCAGACGAATTGTATACCGTTGGAAAGCTAAGACATAGACGCACATCTTTCATGTTTAACAGTTTTCCAAAATCAGAGCAGAAGCAGGTCAGAAATGCGACCAAATTTGCTGTTTTTGTCAAAATCCGAGAACAAGTGAAATGGTGACATTTGGCACTACCAAAGCCACTCCTTATCAACCAAAAAAATCTGCAACATGTATAAATACCAGTACTATTCATTATTTCTCCCTCTTGAAGACAAAGAATTCGTAGCTTCTCCTTCTCCTCATGCCAATCCCATTTTTTTTTATCAATCTTAAGTTTTGTTAATGGAAAATACATGGGTTCAAGCATCAAATGAAGCATGTAAGTGTTTTACACCCTTTCCTTCTTGCAATTTTCGGTTTTGAACATGATTTATTCCCCCCAAAATTCGAAACTTTGAACCCTAGGAGGATGAAAGTGAGTGGTGATTTTGTTAATTTGTTGACTTTTTAATATTGAATGAGTGTTGTATGATGATATGAACACAAAATAATTTGTTTGGTTTGATTGGAATGGAAAATGCAAAAGTAATAAATTGGTCAGTTTTGTTAAAACAGTAGGCCTGGTTTGTACTCTGATTTGCGTGGCCTTGTAAGAGGAATTAGCAAAAGTGTAAAACATGAAACTTGTTTCTTTATGTCTTATATATATGCCTGTAAAATGGTTTTGTGAAATATTGATTATTGGAAAAGTTATAGTATGATGATTGGGGCTGGTTCTGTCAGATTTTATGCAGGCAGCTAGCTGTAAATCAATTAATATGAGGACCTTAGGAGCTGAATTAGGCTAAATGATAAACATGAGTTTTGTTCAATTATTTGTTAACTAAATGCCTGTAAAATAATTTTTCAATTGGATCTAAATTGTCCTGAAATGATGAAGAAACCGAGACTGTTCAGATAGTAACACTGCTGGAAAACATGGCAAAAATTAGTAAGTTGTGTTTTATGGTTTGATCAAGTTTGATATATGTTTGTGGGAATGATTTGCATGATTTGATAATGGCTTGATGATGAATAATGCGTATGCGGATGAATGTTCATGCATGATAATGAAAATGAATTGAAAAGTGCTAAACTTGAAAATATGTATATTGGCTGAATTGGGTAATAATGGAATGGGGTTTGTGTCTTTGTGAATTGGATAACGATTGTGTGAAGTAGATGAAGAATGTGTGTTAATGATGAATGCATAGGGAAAACAAAGTGCATGATATGATTAAGTGAATGAGTATTCTGACACTGATGAGTTTAATATGCTTGTGAATTAAAGGAAATGGAGTTGATGTGTACATGCTTGGGATACCTAATGGTGACAATAGAAAGTATCAAACTCGGATAACGTTGGAGTCCAGGTAAGTACACTATGCTAGGATTTCCTTGGGTTTGTAAACTTTAAAACGATAGGATTTAAAGAATCTGAAAAGATGAAAGTAGAACTTGATAAAGAGTGTGCTAGAAAATTTCTAGAGATTTCATTAGTAAGAAAGTAAAAGAGAAAAGATTTAGTGAATGCGGTATACAGAAAATGTGTGAAACATGGAAAGCATGAGAATCTGAACATTTAACGTAAACTCAGTAAATTACGGAAAAATGGATTATGAAGGTAATAAGTGATTGGACTTATAGTTGTGAGTATATTCGTTAAAGCATGATTACAAGTGTTTGTACAAATCGGAAACATGTCTATATTAAAGATGATGATAGAAATGTATGAACATGAGTTATGATATATTAATAATATAAGTGACCGTTTGGTAGCATATGATATGCTTAGAAATACTATTAAGAGTTGCGGATGTTTGAATGCATATAATATATAAATGTTATGTGGTTATGCTTGGGAATGCACGGTGTGTGAAACATAGGTACGTGTTATAGCTTAATGGTTATGCGTGAATATAAGTCATGGAAATACGGTAATGAGAATTTAATGCGAACTGGGTAAAGTAAGGAAAATGGTTAAGAGGTGAATATTTGAACGTGTGTTATACGTTTTAAGAAACGATGATAGTAATGATGCATTTGTAATAAAGTGAAATAAGTATGAATGAGATTTAGAATATAACAGCATGTGAGAATGCTAGATTCGTCGTAATGATTGTAATTCAATGCCAGTATGAAATATGTACGCGTATGAATTATACTATATTGTTGTTGTATGGAAACGCTTGGCAATGCATGGTATGCACGGACTACAGGTATGTGTTGTGACTTGAGAGCTATCTGTGAATGTGTCGTGATGTTTAATGAGATTATGAGCATATAAGAATGTTGAGATGATTGTGTTGGATCATGTGTGTTGAAAGCAATGATGTATAATTGCATAAGAATAAATAGTATATGGATACATTAGAATATATTTGAGAATATGCATATCTGAGAATGCATAGGCATGAAATTTTATGTAAGCATTTCTGAAATATATGTGCATAAGTGCATAAGTATAAATCAAAGGTTTTCAGAAGAAAAAAAAATGTTTTCAGAATTTGATTTTATGATTTTCGGGGCATGAGGGAAAACTCACCCCAGTACGTAACTTGAGATACAGATGGAATTGACGGATATCATATGGATTCGGGATTGGGATTTGACCCATTCCAGTGGTACATTGTTGGAATTGACGGATTTAGATACATGTGCACATGTGGAGGATTGAGGGGACGCTCTCAGATCCTCGAACGGGACTATGGGGACGGCGATACGTAACGCCCCTAGATCTTAAGCGCTCAGATGGTACATTCCTGGGCGGAGATGCGCCTACGGGCGGAGATTTAGTGGCATGGGGGACGGCGATACGTAACGCCTCATGTCACCGGCAGGGTGTTTAGGGGGACGGCGATACGTAACGCCCCTAAACACCGGTGTATTCGGGGGGACGGCGATACGTAACGCCCCTGAACACCAGATGGATACTTTGGTACAAGATGACCGTATATTGATTTTCAGATTTCGGTTTTCAGAAAAAGATTTCAGATTTCAGTTTTCAGAAAAGATTTTTAGAAAGGGATTTAGAAAGACGGTTTTAGAGAAAAGTACAAGACAAAGTTTTCAGAAAAGATTTTAGTGAAATGAATAGTCTTCAGAAAATGATTTTGTACAGAAAAGAGATTTCAGAAAGTATTTTCAGAAAGAACTTTTATTTCAGTCATAGTTTTACAAAAGAGAGAAGAATTTCTAGAAAAGGTTTTTGAGTTAAGATGCATATGCATGACACTGCATGATTATTATTACTTATATGTTTATGGTATAAAAGTAATGTCTCATGAGATTTTAGATTATGCTATGATATATATATATATATATATGAACATATGTGTATTAATAGAGTATAACTTGAATAAGATTGTGGAATATCATAGTGGCGCAGCAAAAGCGTAGATATAATTATGTAATTTGAAGAGTTACATGTATGATAAATGTATTTGAGAATTGAGTGTATATGGAACTCTGAAAAGTATGCTATGTTTTCATTTTATGTATTATTTGATGTAAAGCAAATAATACTGGAATAAATGGATCGATTATGGAATCTAGAGAAAACTTTGATAAGATAGCTATGATATTATAACATGATTCATGTGACTATATATAGTACATTCAGCTGTATGTGAATATATGATTTGTGTATGAGTTTACAAATATTCATTGTATTGTTTGCCTGTGGACACAGTAAATAACACGATAAATAATGAAAGACCGGATTCGATGTTGTATGGTCACATAAGCGGATGCAGTATTAAAAAAATATGTTTGCGAAAATGAATAGGAATCAGATAGGCAGTTCCGATTCAGAGATGCCAGAAGTTAACAGATTTATTATAATGCATGGTCACCTAGACAAGCCAGGAATGATATATAAAATGAAATACATATTTTGCATGTGTTTGACGCTCAAGGTAGGAGCGTAGTTACTTACTACAGTGTTTGAGTTTTGCAGGTTGGCGACCTGAACGGTCAGCTATGGATTTCAGAGTTGCAGAGCAGCTGGATAGCAGCGTTGCAGTCAGCCAGTCACCAGATCTTGGGGATAAGAGTCAAATTGTATAAGTCATAGTTTGTATAGGTTGTAACATGCAGAGCATGAGTTTATCTTAAATGATTTTTGTATATGCGTAATTTCGGGCACGGAGCCCTGGTTATATTGTGTTTATATGTCTGCATTACATATTAGATGGGCCCTTAGATTGCATTGATGTTGAGATACCGGCCTGAGGCCGAGATTTGATTTTCATGTTGTTTATGGATGCTGGCTATAGGCCAGGTTGCATGATGTTACGAATACATCATGCCAAAAATTTTCTAGAATCAGAGGCTTATGGAGATGGGTTTAGCCTGTCTCCTGCCGGTAACATTGCTGCTAAAGCGGGATGTTACATATGAGCTATGAAACAATTCCATGCTCAAATAAGAATTCCTCGAAATCTCTATCAAGGTATTCTTCTCCACGATCTGATCGTAGAATTTTGATGCTTTTACCTAACTAGTTCTCAACCTCAGCACGATACTCTTTGAACTTTTCAAATGTATCTGACATGTGCTGCATTAGATAAACATACCCATATCTGGAATAATCTTCAATGAAAATGATGAAGTATTCAAAACCACCTCGGGATTTTACATTCATCAGTCCGCAAACGTCCGAATGTATTAGCTCAAGAGTTTCTTTGGCATTTATTTATTTTCCAGTAAAAGGTCTTTTGGTCATTTTGCCTTCTAGACAGGATTCGCAGACAGATAAAGTACCGAGTTTCAACTGATTTAAAACTCTGTTCTTAATTAGTCTATCTATTCGGTCAAGGTTAATGTGACCAAGTCTAAGGTGTTATAAATAGGTATCATCATGAGAAATCTTTTGTCATTTAGTTTTAGATCTTTCAATTTTAAACATTTCAGTATTAAACAATGATTCATGCATTAACGGTCTTAATACATATAGATTATTTTCAGAATTTTCCGTGCATATATTTAATCCATTTCTATTAATAATAAATGACTTATTATTAAACGAAATAGAAAAACCACATTCAATAAGTTTTCTTACATAAATCAAATTCCTATGAAAACCAGGAATATATAGCACACCATTCAAACACAAATAACTTTTATTAAAGTTTAATTTGGAATCTCCCACTGCTTTAGCTAAAACAGCATCCTCTGTCCCAACTCTCATGGTAAAGCTACCTTCAACAAGGTCCCTTCATGAGTCAAGTAGTTGCAAAGAACAACAAACATTGTTAGTGGCACCAGAATCAACAATCCATATGGATTTATCATCCTCCACCCAAAGAGACTCATTGATAAGTAAATCATATTTACCTGTATTCTTCTTCTCTTTAAGCTCTGCAAGGTATTTTGGACAATTCATTTTCCAATGATCTTTTTTTTCACAATGGAAACATTTTCCTTTGGCATTGGTTTCTTTGGAGCTTTTGTTGTTCTTTTGTTTCATTAGTTTTGCCTTTTCCTTCCAATTGCCTTTCTTCTTCTTCTTTCAAGATTTAGGAGATTCAGTAACATTTTCCTCGACATTGGGCCTACAAGGACCGTTCATAATGGACTCATAATTGGTGAGCTCATTTAGCAGTTCATTCAACGTGAAAGTCAATTTGTTCATAGAATAGTTACTCTTAAACTGCAGGAAACTCTTCAAAAGGGTTTCCATGATCATTGTCACCTGACTTTGCATATTGACACGTGCACCATGGGTTTCATTTATATTAAGGTGAGTCATTATCCTTAACACATTTTCTCGGACTGATGTGTCTTCCATCATTCTAGCGGTCAATACAGAGGCAATTGCCTCATGTTGTTGCCGGTCTGAAGGTTGCCCAAACATATTCTGTAATGACTGCATAATCATTGATGTTGTCGCCATAGGCTCATGCTATGCAGCAAGAACCTCAGACATGGATTCTATCAAATAGCTATGGGCTTTCTCATCAGCTTTAATCAAATTATTATAGGCATTAAGTGCATCTCTGTCAGCATTTGGTGCTGGCTCAGGAGGAAATTCCTCCATTAGGACAAATTTAAGGTCTTCGCAGACCAAGGTAGCATTCATGTCACTTTTCCATTTAACATAATTATTCCCGGTTAATTTTTCTTGTTTGATAATAGAGATTATTACAGATGTCATGGCTGAAAAATTAATAAACGCGCATTCAATATTCATTCGTCGCATATTAAAATTGTCAAATATTTAGGCATAAAAGTAAACATGAAGCATGATCAATGTATAATGAATTAGAAACCTAAAAGAATTACTATGACATGGTTATTTATTATCCCATAAATAAATACCATCGTAGGGTAAGTCAAATATTTGCATGATAGACTGAGACATTCTCAATTAATTAATATATTGAAATAACTCTTATTCCTATATTAATCAACTACCGTTATTTTGATCAAGGAAGCTTTGATTAACAACTTAATAAACAATTGATCAAGAGTAGGCACTCTGGGCTATATGACATGTTAATAAATAATTTAAACATTCATATTAACCCAGGTCTAGGTTGAAAATGTTTGTGTGGAGTTTGACGGGCGTTCGAAAGTTTTCAGGCAGTGGAGTAACGTTTGTGCGCCGTTTGATGGGAGTTCGAACGCCTGTCTGAACACTAGAACTTCATTTACTCCGTTCTGGAGCTTCCATACTCCATTTTGGTCCTCATTTTTTTCTACAGACTCGAAACGGAATGTAGTTTTACATACATCCATAAATTGCATTAACTGGGCTCTTATTTTTCTATACTATTCTAATTAGTACAATAAATCCAAGGCATCCATTTGTCTTCAAATCTTGCTCCATGCTATGTTGTTGAGTTCTTCAAGGAATAGGTTCGTAATGAGTCCTTCGCGGCATTGGCTCCTCCAAGTTACAAATTGAGTAACAAAATGGACTTATTACAAAATAAATGAACTTACAACACTTGAAAGAATATGACCTTATGGTCTTACATTACCAATACTAAAAATAAGAGCCGGAAAAATTAACGATCAACGCAATACATTCATCACATGAATCGAAGTAAACATTCATCACATGAACATTAAAAAATATTCATCTCATGAATCTAATTGTGTCTACTCATCACAACATGCATTCTAATAATCTATATCACATATAAATTATTGAAACTTGAAACTTTAAAGGAGAAGGGTTAAGAACACTTTTCAACCTTAAGCTCTTGATGCCAATTATAGGAAACTGTTTCCTTTTGTGCAGCGGAAGTTGCTTGTGGTGGCACCTGGTCTGGTATGGATCTTTAAAATTTTATTTACCTTCTCCCTTTGTTGTAGTAGCCAAGATCAATCATTTGGTTTCCAACACTTGGATCAACCACTCGATCTTCCGTACTATGACTCGAAACCAACAAACCGAAGTGTGGGCTTCACTCACTAAGATCAAATATCTAAACTATTTAGAGAACTAAGATGTCACAATGGTATTTGGCTTTAGGAATTTCACAACACTTGTGAATGCTTGAACTCTCTCTCTTTTCTCTTAAATATTTCTCACAACAATTGTGTGAATGAATGCAAAGTGTTTACCTTAGGAAGAGAGAAATGGTAGAGATTATATTCTCTTACACAAGCCAACTAACCTTGTCATTAAGCATCTAATGCTTTCTTGCAATGGCCAACACAAAAATGTGAATGCCATACCAAAGCATAAGTAATGTTAAGCTAAAGACAATGGTTTTGTCATTAAGCATTCAATGCTTTCTTTTAATGGCAAACACATAAATGTGGAGGTCATACCAAAGCATAAAATGCATTAGCTAATGACAAAATTATTAGGTGTATCCAAGCCATCTAATAGACATAATTGCTTGGATGACATGGTAAGTCATATGGCTTTGTCTCCAATGGTAAATAAAAATCAATATATTAATAATGATTTATTTACCTTCAATTATGTTGTAGTAATTATCTCATAATTATTACTAACTTGATTATCTCATAATCAAGACTTGATTATCTCATAATCAAAGAATTCTAGAAAACATTAAGTTAAACTAATTTAACATAATTTTCATTTGTGACAATAAATATTATTAATCTCATTAATAATATATAAATAAATATAATGTGAGCATATAATTATACAATTTAATTATATTAGGTTTGCTACAGTTAATCAAGCTAGCACGGGGACCAAATGGACCTACGGTTCCGAGCTCCAATAATTTCGAAATATTAATTAAATTCTTTAATCAAATATTACGAATTATTAAATCCGCGTTATTCCACTAAATACTCAAAGCTGAACTCCCATTACCATAGATGGATAAATAAAATTGAAAAACTGTGGTGTCTATCGATATAGTCATTACATATGAATATAGCCTTTCACGAATATCTCATAAATAGAGCCGGGTCATAAGTCCGTTAAACCCCTCTAAATATTTTATCTCTTAAGCACCATTTATTCTATAATGAAAAATTAATTCATAACAATTATGAAAATAAAATTTTCTATTCGTAATAGAAACATTGAGCGCTCAAATTGTTCAAGTCCTGAATCAACTCATAAAAGAGATATTCATCTGCTTCTCATAAGAAGAAATGAATTCCATATCTATGTAAAACTTTCCTAGCTACATACAAAATCATTTCCCTAAAATACGTAGTTATTGGCCGGGAATGCAACACCAACCTCACCATAGTAAATCAAATGACATAACATGTCATGTAGGAGTTCGTAATACACTCATTATTAAGATTGAATCCATATATGAAAATCTATTAGATAAAATAAATTTCTTCAGTTAACGGATATTAAAAGAAATTCATATTTATCTGAGTTCAGTCCTATATGATCTCATCATACAAGGTGTCTTCATTCACATGTGACTACACGAACGATCTCGGATCAAGGTCGTCATACAAGTATAGAATGGACCGCAACTATAAATAAACCACAAAAAAAGTACCATCTTTATTTGCTCTCAATGGACTATTTGGATTACTAATGATGGGCGCAAAATATATAAATATTTACCGCCACTTTTACATAATATTTTGTTTAGTTTCTCAGGTTTTATGAACGTTTTGATGTGTTTTAGTTTAGTTTACAGATAAAATAAAATCGGGACTCAATGGAATCATTCAGGATGAAATATGGAACAAATAATGGCAAAAACTGGACTTGACATATGGATTTTGGAGGTTGGAAACTTGAAATTCTAACGAAACACAATTTCAGAAATTTCAACTTTGCACAATTTTCGTATTTTGGCCATAACTTTTTACTCCGATATCGGATTGAGGTGATTCAAGTTCCTGATTAAAGAAGATTCAAAGCTATACAACTTTGAAGTTCTTAGGAATTTCGAATTCTTAAGTTTTCATGACCGAAATTGATGATAAATCCAAAATTATGTTATGTTTAATTACTAAAGTCATTATCAAAAATATAAAAATTTGTCAAACTTCCACAAAACATGCAAGCATGTTTGGTGGAGTGTTTGGTGCCATGTTTGGTGCCATTTTTGGTGGAGTTTTTGGTGGAGTGTTTTGTGGCATGTTTGGTGGAGTGTCTTGTGGAGTGTTTGGTGGAGAAATTGATGGAAGCCTTTTTCTTTGCTTATAAATACCAAGCCATTTCATTTGTAAATTTCTTGTTTGTATTTATTTTAATTATATATTTTTATTTTCAGTAATAGTAATAGTTTCTTTTCTTTTCTTTTCTTTTATATTTAGTAGTTAAATTTCTGCTGAGGGAATGGTGAAACTTTTATTATTATAATTTTTATAGTAAATGTGGATCCTCTAACCCCCAATATTTTATTTTTATTCTAGGGAAGTGATAAAACACAATATTCATATGCTTAATAATTGATTTAATTATATAATGGGTAATTCTTTAGTTGTTTATTGAATCTTAAGTTTAATGTTTTTTGTTGCTTGATCACTAATAAGATTGATGTGGTGAACTTAAAATGAACTTGACGAAGGGATTTTAGGTTTTAGCCTTAGATTCTATAGTTCACGATCTTCCTTCAGGATAGATAACCATTTTAATAGATTTCCTTACAAGATATACATATGCATGTCAGGCGGGGGTAGCCAGTTAGCCACTAGTGGAACTTGAACTTAATGAATTCAGGTAACTTGATTAACATAGACATATGATTAATTGGGTTATTTGGGTGTTTGCATCTGACCATCGACATAGGCTTTTGCATATCTTCGTCTTCTAGGTTAGCAAACTGATTTATTACACATACATAAGATAATCAATTCATCATTAGAATAATATTGTGTAGAGTCACGACCCTAGATATTTGTGTCTTTTGTTATTTTCCTTAGTATTTTCTTTTGTGTTTTTATTTATTTATTTGATCAGCAAATCCACATTCAACCAACCAAAAGTAATCATTCATTTCTCTCTATAATTAGATACCTGTAAATAAATAGTATCAATAATTAATAACAACAATATGAGTTAAGTCTTCGTGGGATCGATATTTTTATATTACTTGAACGATACGCGCGCTTGTGTTATACGCGTGTGATTACGCCGGTCAAGTTTTTGACGTCGTTGCCGGGGACTTATTTTTCTTGAGTTATTAATTTTGAAGCTATCTAATTTACTTGTATCAATTTTTCTTTATTTTTATCTGTAATTTTTATTTCCTTCTTTTATTTTTCAGGTGGTTGAAAAAATGGATCTTTATTGGGTGATAAAAGAATTACGAGCTTTACGAGGTGAAGATACACCCCAAACCAGGGAGCAATAGTCCGATTTTCTAAGGCCTGTTGTCCATCCCAACAATTATCCTTGGATATAAGAACCAATAAATACAACATCTGTTCAACCATATCAGAATGCAATGAGGAGATGTTAGATATGTGATGGTAACTACCAAAGCATAAACCACTACTACAATTCAG
Source organism: Zanthoxylum bungeanum (assembly GCA_019454045.1). Lineage (NCBI taxonomy): Eukaryota > Viridiplantae > Streptophyta > Magnoliopsida > Sapindales > Rutaceae > Zanthoxylum > Zanthoxylum bungeanum. The sequence goes on along the minus strand of SKCR01036817.1, from coordinate 31,995 downwards.
GGTGGTAGAATTATCATAATCCTTCAAGGTACGAAGAACCAGCATATTTTATTGATCCATACTCTTCATCTTATCCACCATCCACCTATAATCTTCATCAAGAACCAGAACCATCAGAGGATGATCAGTTGATTCATATGTTCAAAAATTGGTTCAAGGAACGAGAAGCTTAATTAATGCACAATTTCAGAGTCAAGAGGAATCCATACAGAGGATGACAGATCAAATTAGACAATTAACAGACAACCTAAATTACATACCTCATGGAGCAGATAACACTGATGAAGCCTTCGAGTACCAAGCATTTCACGAGGATACTTTAACAGAGGAAGAGGCTGAGCAGTATCAAAAATCTGAGGTATCAATTCAGAAGCCCGAACTAGCAAAGTCTCAATTGATTTTTATTATTCGGACTCTAACGAGGATGAAGAAGCAGAGCTGACTATGCCAACAAAAATTGAGGATGAAATTTTGTATCCTCAAAATACAAATCTTGGAGCTTCCATTGCACAAATGTTTGAAGAAGAGTTACATGAGCCAATCATATCAACTACAAATGATGAAGACCTAAAATCAGACATCTCTTCACATCCTCAGGTTGACACTTATAGAGCATGCATTTCAATGACAGATGAAGAACTGAATGCGGAAATTTTAAAATACACATGTGAAGAAAATGTGGAGGAAGATGTATAATTGGAGGAGCAAATGTTTGACCATATTGAAGATCTCATACATTCAGAAGAAACATCATTGTTTTGGGGAGTACAAATCAAAGACATCACCCATACGCTAGACAGAATGAAACTTCCATTCAAAGTCAAGCACCATATGAGACCTCCTGATTTCTTTCTTTATTTTCAGGAACCACTGGAGTGACAAAGTTTAAAAATATGGCACAAGCATTGAATGAGACAAAATTCTTTTTACCACTTTACCGTTGGAAGAGACCCTTCAAAAGCAATGCTCATAGGATTGTCTTTAATCGGACATCCAAAGTCACGCAGAAACGTCCTTGGCAGATGGATTTCAGTCACGTCTGGCTGAAGACGAAAAATTTAGTGCTAGCAGGGAGGCAACCCATGTAATTTGTTGTAATTTATATTTTCATATTTTGTGTATACATGTTGTAGAGTTTTTAATTTTGTGTGATATATTCAGAGAAAAGCATAAACTGAGCATTTAAGGCAAAGCAAGATAAAAGGAATGGTGTTTGGCAATCACAAAGATGAGAGCTAATTCATTAGTGAGGGCTGAGTAAGGAATGGATTCTTGAGACGCATCATAATGGATTTATATACCAGAAATCGATTGGACTGTTTAACGCTGATGGATTTATGATTTTCTTTGTGTGTTTCTAGATGATGCCCGAAGAAATGGGTTCGTGTCAAAACCTGTAAAATAAGTCCTCTTCACTGCCAGAACTGTCCATGATCTAATTGAACAAATCTTAGCATTTGAACCATAAATTGACCCTATCCTTTCCAAGATTAATTGGTCCGATAATGATCGTGATAAAAGGCGTCAGATAAATCTGGATCTTAACCTTTAATTTTCTTTTAAGACGTAGAATTTCAGCTAACCATGTACTGTTCTCTAATCTATTCTTCTACTTTTTAAGACATTGAGGACAATGTCTCATTTAGGTTTGGGGGAGGGGAATAATTGACTAGTATCTTGTTTTTATTATGTTGTTTATTTAGTCAAAATTTTCAAAAAAATTAAAAAAATTTATAAAAATTAAAAAAATATTTTGTTTTTGTGTTTTTAATTTGATTAATCATGTGAAATTAGTGTGAGATAGTTGTGTAAGGAATTTCCGCTCCTAAGACGTATCTCAACCTATTTCGTAACAAGTTAATTTTTGTTTATTTCATTTTGAATTATTTAATTTGTGAATTCTTCATAATATTGATTAAATTGGATCTTCATATATTCAGTTGACAGGTATTACCAACATGCATGGTAACATACAGCCGTGAGATGTATTTAAAAAAATTTTAATATTCAGTACTCTAGTTTAATTAGAGGAAGCATATAAAAAGCAATGGGCAAAAAAAGAAAAAAATGTGTATAAAAAAAACGTCTGAGATCCGAGTCATTAAGTCCGTATGGGTGTTTTAACACCTAGTGCCCTAAAGCCAAATGGCTTGGGAGTCACTGGCCCAAAGCTCGCTACATGGATCAAAGATATTATAAAAATAAAAAGAAACATCTGAAATCCGAGTAATAAAGTCCGTAGAGGTGTCTTAACACCTAGTGCCCTAAAGCCAACTGGTTTGGGAGTCACTGGCCCAAAGCTCGTTACATGGATTGAAGATGTTGCTTTCTTTATTTTATGCAAAAAAAAATAATAAAAAAAAGAGAGAAAAAAATTCATTACTAAAAAGGTGTGAATTCTGATATAACTTTAGGACAAAAATATTACTCTCTTTTCAACTACACTTATGAATATTGTGGGCACAATGATTTGATTAATACCTTGTTGGTTGTGTATATGAATAATGGTAAAAATAATAGGAGAATTTACTTATTTGGCAATTTAGAAAGAAAGAAAACAACTACTAACTTTGATAAGAAGTTTCACATGTTTAGTCACTAACTTATTTATTCTGTTTTCTATTGTCTTTTTGCTTTTAGGTGCATTAGTTTTATTATTTTTTTGCTTTTGTGTGCATTAGATTGACGTTTGTGGGTATCGTCATTGTAAGCCCTCACGAGACTACAACTCGTCCACTAGGGACACCTAGGTGTTTATAGGCTTGTTGCATACACTAAATGCAACCGTGATCCCTATGAAAGTGGCTTAGTTTAATTTTAATTGTTTACTGTATTTTATTTTGTTGTTTTGCTCGAGTACTAGAAAAATGTTAGGTTTTGGGGTGTGATGAGCGGAAAATATATCAATATTTACCACCCTTTTTACCTAATATTTTATTTAGTTTCTCAGGTTTTATGAACGTTTTGATGTGTTTTAGTTTATTTTACAGATAAAATAAAATCGGGACTCAATGAAATCATTCAGGACTAAATATGGAACAAAGAATGGCAAAAACTGGACTTGACATATAGATTTTGGAGGTTGGAAACTTAAAATGGCGTTCTAACGAAGTACAATTTCAGAAATTTCAACTTTGCGTAATTTTCATATTTTGACCATAACTTTTTACTCTGATATCTACAACTTTGACGTTCGTAGGAATTTTGAATTCTGAAGTTTTCATGACCGAAATTGATAAACAATCCGAAATTGTGTTATGTTTAATTACTAAGGTCATTATCAAAAATATAAAAATTTGTCAAACTTTCACCAAACATGTAAGCATGTTTGGTGGAGTGTTTGGTGTCATGTTTGGTGGAGTGTTTGGTGGCATGTTTGGTGGAGTGTTTTGTAGAGTGTTTGGTGGAGAAATTGGAGGAAGCCTTTTTCTTTGCATATAAATACCAAGCCATTTCATTTGTAAATTTCATGATTTCCTTAGGTTTTTGTAAGGAATTTAAGGATTGCATCTTGTTTCTATTTATTTTTAGTATTTTAATTATGTATTTTTATTTTCGGTAATAGTAATAGTTTCTTTTCTTTTCTTTTCTTTTCTTTTATGTTTAGTAGTTAAATTTTTGCTAGGGGAATGGTGAAAATTTTATTATTATAGTTTAGATTAATCTCCCTTAATTATAATATGGAAATTATAATTTAATAATATAGACTAAAGGTTATACCGTTTTAATGGCTGGTTTTATTTATTTGACATAATGTGACACCGCCTATATGGTCGGTCTTTATGTGACAGATGATTACCACCTATATAGCTGGTTTATGGACAAATAATAACGCTGCATTTATGGTCGGTTAGACTTAATTGAAAATCTGACTTAATCAGGATACCGCCTATATGGTCGGTTGGTAATATCATTGATAATTTCTATATTATAATAAGGAAAATTTCTAAATTAGAAATAGTAAATGTGGATCCTCTAACCCCCAGTATTTTATTTTTATTCTAGGGAAGTGATAAAACACAATATTCACATGCTTAATAATTGATTTAATTATATAATGGGTAATTCTTTAGTTGTTTATTGAATCTTAAGCTTAATGTTTTTGTTGCTTGATCACCAATAAGATTGATGTGGTAAACTTAAAATGAACTTGACGAAAGGGATTTTAGGTTTCAGCCTTAGATTCAATAGCCCGCGATCTTCCTTGAGGATAGATAACCCTTTAACAGATTTTCTTACAGGACAGACATATACCTGTCGGGCGGGGGTAGCCACTAGTGGAACTTGAACTTAATGAATTCAGGTAACTTGATTAACATAGACATATGATTAATTGGGTTATTTGAGTGTTTGCATCTGACCATCGACAAAGGCTTTTGCATATCTTCGTGTTCCAGGTTAGCAAACTGATTTATTACACATATATAAGATAATCAATTCATCATTAGAGTAATACTGTGTAGAGTCACGACCCTAGATATTTGTTTCTTTTGTTATTTTCCTTAGTATTTTCTTTTGTGTTTTTATTTATTTATTTGTTCAGTAAATCCACATTCAACCAACCAAAATTAATCATTACATTCTCCCAATAATTATATACCTGAAAATAAATAGTATCAATAATTAATAACAACAATAGGAATTAAGTCATTGTGGGATCGATATTTTTATACTATTTGAACGATACGTGCGCTTACGTTATACGCGTGTGATTACGACGGTCAACTAACTCCAGACTTAAATCCTCTCGTGCATCAAACATACACTAAGTTTAAAGGTACAAGAGTAACCAAAGTAAACAAGACAATTGGACAATATGAGATATAAATCAAACAAATTTGATAAAATGAATAATGCATTTATTATTATTACAATAATCAATTCTGTTTACAATACATGAAGCTCTAAGACATAAATCCCAACACCATTCTCTCGGACTCCCAACCAAGTTGGATTCTATTACAACTGTTGATAGGTTCGTATCTAAGATCTCATCAGTTAGCTGCTTATCTTCAGTGACATGGGCCTCATTTTTCTTTTTCTTGTCTTTGTCCTGAGACTTCTTGTTTCTATAGTCATTTGCCATATGACCGTTTTTTCCACAGTTGTAGCACTTCCCATTGAACTTCTTATTTTCTTGGGAAGAATCAGCTCCACTGTTCTTTCTCTTTTTTCTACCTTTTCCATTCTTGGCGATATTGCCTTAGACTCTATAGTCTTGTAGTTGGCCTTCTCGGACTTCCTGTTGTCCTCTTCGATCCTCAATCAAACTCCAATGTCTTCAAGACTCATCTACTTCTTTTTGTGTTTCAGATAGCTCCTGAAGTCCTTCCATGATGGAGCAACTTTTCAATATTTATGGCAACTTGAAACGTCTCGCAGAGTTTCATTCCTTCATCCAATATTTCATTAATTATCAATTGTAGTTCACCCAACTGAGACATTATCATTCTTGAATCTACCATTTTGTAGTCCAGGAACCTACCCACGATAATTTCTTTTGTCCAACATCCTCAGTTTTGTATTTCTTATCGAGAGGAGAATCTTCGCAGAAATCATGCCTTGGTACACATTATACAGGGTATTGTCAAGTCCTCCCAATAGATAGTTCTTGTACAAGAAGTCGTCTGACGATCATGTCTCATCTCGCAGTTGCTTGACTATTTATGTATCTCCCTCCAAAAGACCTGGAGGTTCTTTGAGGTACTTAGCCAATTGCAGCGTTGTCAGGTAGAATAATATTATACTCTGCCATTGTTTAAAGTTTGCTCCACCAAACTTTTTCAATTTTTCTCCATGAGCGACTAGTACTGTGATATTTCCACTAGCCATGTGTAACTGGAAAAAACCAACAGCAATCAATTAGTCTACAAAAGACAAATTGCACAACGATCAAATGAATGATCTTGTTTAAGTGATATACTAAGAGTCCACTTGTTGTTATATTGGACAATAGTACAAAATAACACAAGTCTTTGAATTTACGACTAAGGTTTCTTATGATAAGTAATTAAAGGAATATTCCCAGATGACGATGGGGGTCCAGAGTAATCACTTAAATCCCTCCCATTTAGGCCCTTATCACCTTTTTTACAGAATATCCTTTAAACACTTTCTCAATAGAATATCTTAGACATTCAAACTTAGTATTACACTTCAATTCACAATACATATGTGTAGAATTATATGTATATATGTGTATTAATCAATCAAGCTTGGATGAAATTACATATGTAAGATTACTGTAGGACACAGAAATGGACGACGCTGTTCCGGGCTCGCGGCCCGGTCGGGAGTACGGAGTAGCCCGCGGGGTACTAAACCGGAGAATAAAATGGATTCTCCACCCGGTGTGAACCGGGAAAATAATTTAAGGCCGCACTCACCCCTCGCAAGGGAATACCTCAAACCGTTGGGTTCGGAATGGTACCTTACTTATGCCACTTGTAATGAACGGATTTGTGCAATAATTTAACTAAGTCTACACAACATACATGTCCAAGAATAACCTAAATATAGTTCGCATTCATAAAAATAAATCCTATGTCTAAGTCATCATGCTTTAAAGTAAGTATCACAACAGCAAACATACAATATCACACAATGAGCATGTTGGATCATCAAATACAAAGAATAAATAACATCCTAAACATAAACGCAATTTAAATTCCTATTGTGAAAGAAAATAACTAAATCATGCATAAAAATAAATAACACACTAAACTAAATCATGCTTAAGAAATAGATAACATACTAGCGACTTAAATAAATAACATGCTAACGACTAATCAAGCTCAAACACAAGATTGGACGAAACGAAACATGTGTGTCTCTCAAGTGGCAAGTCGCATTGTATCCCGAGTGCAAATCGCAATACCGTCCATTCGGATTCGGCTACGGAATTTACGTCCGGGTTTCCATCCGATATACCGCAAGAGAGAACACATATTCCGTTCACCCGGAAATCACATCATGCACCAATTCACAATACTTATGCGAAATAAAGTAATAAAATAAATAGAAATAAAGGATGATAAATAAAAGGGTGCCCTCAGGTCTAACCTTTTAAGTCGCTTTCCGGGAGTGCGTCTCACGGTGCCGGAAGGGTAATCATTTCCGCTGTTTTCACTGGTCCACTACTTTCACTTGCGATTTCCGCTCGCTGTTTTCTCTATTTTTTTATTACAGTTTTCAGGCTATCTTTGGGCCGATTTAAGGACGGTTTTTGGGGCAGTTTTATGTCTCGGTTCAGGGATGTTTCTCGGTAATGGGCAGTTATTTTTGGGACTGTTGTGTTGCTATTTCACGTGTGCAGTTTGGTCGGTTGTTGAGAGGCTGTTATTTGCGTGGATTTGAGGGTTGTTTCAGGCTTATTATGGTGCGGTTTAGGTGCAGGTCAGTGGACTGCATGGGGCTGTTATTTGCGTGAAATATGGGCTATTGAGGCAGTGTTTGTTGGTGTGAGGTCTGTTTATGGCGTGTGTGAGTGGACTCGGCGATAGTTGGCTGCTGTGGTGGCTTAAGGACGTGCTGTTGAGTGGTTTGAAGGCTATTACGTGAGTGGAGGGTTTGAAGGTTATTACGTGAGGGTTCTTTGAGTGCAGGTTTTTGTGAGGGCTGGTTGTGTCGGTTTTTATGTGTAAATCATGGCTATGGTGTGCATGGGGCTAGGACATGCGTGAAAGGCCGTTAACTTGGCTGTGTCGAAGGTTCCTTAGTGTCGTGGCCGGTCTTGATTTGTAAGGGGATCGGTGAGGGGCTGTTGCGTGGAAGGGTAAGTATTTGGTGCAGCTTGTTGGCGTTGATGGTTGATCCAGTGGCTATTATCACGTGAAATGGGCTGTATGCAAGGGTGATATGGTGCGTGAACTGTAGTGTGTATTCGTGAGATGCAGTGTGTGTTCGTGAACTGTTGTGTGTGTTCATGAAGGGTTTGTTGATGGCTTATCGTGCAGGATGAGGGGCAGATGGACTTGTGTTCATTTCAGAGAGAGATGAGAGCGAGTTAGGGCGTGTGATTAGGTTTAGGGTTTCTGTCTTTTTGGATTGTGAATGGGTTCTGTTTAGGGTTTACTGGTCAGTGAGTGACGTGAAGGGAGCTAGTGAGGGTGGTGGTTGTTATCGTGCATGAGGGATAATGCTTGTGAGGGCTGTGAGGGGGCTGTGTTGTGAAACAGTGGGCTGTTTGTGGCGTTAGTGTAAGGTGGTCTTGGGTGAGGGCTTTGCCGAGAGTGGAGAGATAAGAGACAATGGTTTTAGGGTTTTTCCTTCAATGAGTCCCCCGTCCTCCCCCTGCGTGAAGGTCCCTAGGTTTATATGGTTGCTTGAAGTGTGAGAGAGAGGTATGGGTGAGAGGCATGGAGGGTGTATGGGTGGTTTGTTGCTTAGGTGTGAAGCATGGAGGGTGCAGGGGAATAACGGTTAGTGGGTAGTTATGGGTGTTGCATGGGGGGTGCAGGGGAATAATGGTTGGCAATTGGATGTGAGGTTATGGAGGGTGGTTGCATGAGTGGTAGGAATGGGCGTGAAGGGTTTTCTTTATTTGTTAGTTGTTTGTTTGTGATTTGTCTTGTTTGGTGATTAGTGGCTTTTGGTTATTTTTGCTTGGGCGTGAGGGGTGGTTTAAGGTTTGGGCCGAGGATAATTTTAAAACATAGATCGAACGAGTAAACCCGAAGCTAAACGAGCGAACCAAATCCAACGAGGTATCAATTTCTGACCATTCCCTTCCGACGTCCGTTTCCCGCGACTTCCGCAACTTAAAAGGTAGTGCCTCCGAATGAGACTCATCATAGGGACTTATATGCAAAAATGCAGTGCCTACAGTCGCCCCCACTTTGATGGGACTTGTGTAATGTGTAACAGTGACAATCCTATCAAAGTTATGCAATGTATTTTCACTTACCTGGCTCGCCAGCTGCCACATGACATGTCTGCTGCTTCGAACTGAGTTGATCTGGTGGTCCATTTTCGAACTGTACTCCATTTTTGGAGTGCCATTTTCGGCATCTGTTGTGTGTGTGCTCCATTTTGGTGCGCCATTTTCAGCATATGTTGTGTTGTGCTTCATTTTGGAGCGCCATTTTCGGCATCTGTTGTGTGTGCTCCATTTTGGAGCGCCATTTTCGGCATCTGTTATGTGTGCTCCATTTTGGAGCGCCATTTTCGGCATCTGTGTGTGCTCCATTTTGGAACGCCATTTTCGGCATCTGTTGTGTGTTCTCTATTTTGGAATGCCATTTTCGGCATCTGTTGTGTGTGCTCCATTTTGGAGTGCCATTTTCGGCGTATGTTGTGTGTGCTCCATTTTGGAATGCCATTTTCGGCATATGTTATGTGTGCTCCATTTTTTAGCGCCATTTTCGGCATTCGCTGTGTGCGCTCCATTTTGGAACGCCATTTTCGGCATCTGTTGTGTGTGCTCCATTTTGGAGCGCCATTTTCGGCCTCTGTTGTGGTAGCGGTCCATTTCTGAACCGTGCTGTCCGAGAATATGGCTCATTTTTGAACCGTTACTTGATGAGGTGGTCTTTGCTGCTACAATCCTGTGAATACAAAACAAAAATTGTATGTATGTGATATGTATGCATGTATGTATGGATGCATGATGTTGATGTGGGCCTCGCCCCTAAACCGATACCGATGTGGACCTCGCCCCTAAACTGAGACTAATGTGGGTGTAGGCACTGCATTTTTACACATAAACCCGATGAGGAGTCTTATTGGAGACAACTACCTTTTAAGTCACCGAGGTCACGGGAAACGGACATCGGAAGGGGAAATTCAGAATAAACAAGGTTCACTGTTTTCGTTCGTGCTACGTTCGTGTTTACGTTCGAACGTCAGACGGATTGCGGGCATTCGTGCCGCGTTCAAGGAAGCGTTCGAACGGTGGTCGGTAATTCTGGTTTTGCTGCTAGCCTCACATCCAGCCCAATTAGCCCCCCAAAGCCCATAAAACACATCCCAATTTAAATAAATAAATATTAATTAAAACATTAACTAAATAATATAATAACTAAATTAATTAAATGATTAAATAAAACATATACCAAACATAAAATAAACAATTACCAACTTAAACTAAAATCATGCCTAAATTAAACAAATCACACACTAAATCAAAATATAATCATACCAAGTTAAAATCAATCAACCAATTATATTCCCCATCTAATAAGATTATTCCCAAATCTAAAATATTGTATTCCTAATCCAAGCCAATCAAATATTCAACCTTCCCTATCTAGCCAAGATTTGTCCCCCCTCAATCTTTGACTTCCCTTAACCAAACCAAATCAAATCCTTTGACTTCCCTTAACCAAACCAAATCAAATCCATTTCCTTGTCAAGCCCAACCCTTTGCCTATAAAAGGAACCCTTCACCAACCTTCTCAAGACTAGTTTTTAGTTTAGAGTCCTTAGTCCTTAGTTGGTCCCCTAGTCCCCTAGTCCCTAACTCATACACAACACACATAAAAATTACAGGAGGAACACACCCAAGGAAACAATAAGCAAAAGATAAAGAGGAAAAGGCAGCGAAACCACAAGGAAATAATAGCAAAAGATAACGAACGAGAACAGTGAACCAGTGAACCAGGAGAGTTGCGGAGCACCCCCCCTTCCGACGATCGTGTACCGTACAGTCCGAGAGATGGCTTAAAAGGTTAGACCTGAGGGTACCTTTTCATTAGTTTATATTCGTTTTATTATTATTATTATTGCATTCTATTCGCATGAGAGTCGTTTATGGAAGCATGTTGTGGCTTGAATGAAATGGAAGAGTGTCGTCTCTTGTGGTATATAGGATGGAAACCCAGACGTAAATTCCGTAGCCGAATCCGAATGGACGGTAGTGCGGTCTGTACATGGGACACAACTCCACGTACCACTTGAGTAAACGGCACATTCTCTTGTTTTGTGTTGCTTTTATGTATTTTTTTGTCATTTAAATTCTGCATGTTGCTTATTTATGCATGACTCAATCGAGCGCATGGGCTTAGTAAGTGCGATGTGAGATCCCCTATGGGGAGGGGTTAAAGCCCTTTACCACGATGCTTTGCCGCGCCGGTTGATGTGTGTTCGGTTGGATGCAAGACACGTTCAATCGGACATACTTAGGATAGTATGATTGTCTTTGTGTTTGTATGCATGATGTGATGTGACGCGCATGGGCTTAGTATGTTGGTCTAAAGGTCCTCTCTTTGAGAGATCAAGAGCCCCCATAAGGCCACCTTTACGGCAGTACTTCGCCGCGCCCCCCCTTTATTTTGATGTTTATGCATTTTTGCCCATTTCATGCATCAGGTCCGTGTCCGTTCGAACGCGTTCACGAACGCAATTCGAACGCGCATACATTTCGCCTTATCATGCATCAGGTCTCATTTCCATTCGAACGCGTTAACAAACGCCATACGAACGTGAGCATTCTGTTTCATTTCCGTTCGAACGCGTTAACAAACGCCATACGAACGTGAACATTCTGTTCCATTTCCGTTCGAACGCGTTTACGAACGCTACTCGAACGCGAGCATTCTGTCTCATTTCCGTTCGAACGCGTTTACGAACGCTACACGAACGCGCACACACTGAACCGAGTCTGTCTTATCATTTCATGCATAATTGCCTCTTGGTTGATCTTTCTTGTGTTATATAGCCAACTGTATTATTTGTATTCAAGCATGATTAGGTTGCTAGCATGTTATTTGGTTAATAGGTTCATGAGATTTGTATTCAAGCATGATTATGTTGTTCTTAGTTTTCCATAACATAGGATTGAAATATGTTCATGAGATTGCCATGTGACGTTGCATGTTGTGATGAACTTGTTGAGGTATGCATATGAATTTAGAAACATGATATTCTTGGAAATAATGTTATTTAAGCCTGGTTGAATTATTATATAAATCCTTTTTATTACAAGTGACATAAGTAAGGGACCATTCCGAACCCAACGGTTTGAGGTCTTCCCTTGCGAGGGGTGAGTGCGGCCTTAAATCTTTGTCCCGGTTCACATCGGGTGGCGACTCCATGTTATGTAATTCTTCCCAACTAGGCCGCGAGCCTAGGAACGGCGTCGCCCAGGTCCTGTGTCCCACAGTGGGTCTCGACCCCAAACTGATACTGATATGGGCATCGCCCCCACCGATGCGGATGTGGGCCTAGACCCTCGGGACTCATCCCCAAACTGATACTGATGTAGGCCTCGGCCCTGGGACTCATCCCCAAACTGATACTGATGTGGGCCTCGGCCCTAGGACTCATCCCCAAACTGATACTGATATGGTCTCGCCCCCAGACCGATACTGATATGGGCCTCGCCTCAAACTGATACTGATATGGGCCTCGCCCCCAGCTGATACTGATGTGGGCCTCACCCCCAACTGATACTGATATGGGCCTCGCCCCAAACTGATACTGATATGGGCCTCGCCCCCAGCTGATACTGATGTGGGCCTCGCTCCCAACTGATACTGATATGGGCCTCGCCCCCAGACTGATACTGATATGGGCCTCGCCCCAAACTGATACTGATGTAGGCCTCGCCCCCAACTGATACTGATATGGGCCTCGCCCCCAGCTGATACTGATGTGGGCCTCACCCCCAACTGATACTGATATGGGCCTCGCCCCCTATACTGATACTTCTGATATGGGCCTCGCCCCCAGACTGATAGTGATATGGGCCTCGCCCCCAGACTGATACTGATATGGGTCTCGCCCCCAGACTGATACCGATGTGGGCCTCGCCCCAAACTGATACTGATGTGGGCCTCGCCCCCAACTGATACTGATATGGGCCTCGCCCCCAGCTGATACTGATGTGGGCCTCACCCCCAACTGATACTGATATGGGTCTTGGCCCCAGACTGATACTGATGTGGGCCTTGCCCCCTAGACTGATACTGCTGATATGGGCCTCGCCCCCAGACTGATACTGATATGAGCCTCAACCATGGGATTCCTCCTCAATACCAACATCAATGTGGGCCTCAACCCTCAAATTAATACCTGAATCTAACACCAATGTGGGCCTCAACCCTCATATTACTACCCGAATCTAACACCAATATAGGCCTCAGCCCGGGGATTATTACCCGAATCTTATACTGTGCTTTCGCTGTTTCTGAATGGCTTGTCTTTGCCGCTTTCTCTTTTCTTCTTCAAAACCTGTGAACACAAAACAAAACAAACACAAAAGGAATGCAAAATGGGTTACGTGTATGCATGCATGCATGTGTTTCTTATCCCGTCGGGTTAGATCTTCCGCAGATTCTCTTGGTGACTGCTCAATCTTCTCTTTTTCCTAACCTAACGGGTATCTATGATGTCTTTTAAAACTGCATGTTAGCATGTATGCATGTAATGCATGAAATACACAAGTCTATCAAGATGTTTATACAAGTTGGCCCATTATCATTTTAAAGCATTTAATCGTAATATCGCTGGGTGAAAACTTGTCCCAGTTGAAAAGGCCCAACAAGTTTATACTTTTGTGATACATGGCTAAACAACTTTAAATGATAAGAGGCTCAAATACAAAATGGCCCATCGGCATTTTAGAAACTTTTGACCCATTTGTCAAAGGACACGAACTCGTTCTAGTTTAAATGGCCCAACCAGTTCATATCTCTTGACAAAAATCCCAATTGAATCCAAATAACGATAGTCCCCAAACACAAGCATAAAAGAAATGATTTCTATGGGTCATACAACTAGGGTTCGCATGCAGGTTTTAAAAGAATGTAAACAAAGGCTCTCGCTGACGAAGGTTTGCTCACAACTAGGACTCCCCACTCAAGGGTTCGAGCGACCAAGTGAGCGCACCCTTTTTATACCTTACGGTACGTGCCAACGAGTTACGATATGTGACTAACTGTCAAATGGATTTCTCATTGTAGATTCCCCAGAGGGAGGGTGGAGAAAGCTCTCTTAAATACCCAAGCCTCTTAGGCTCTTATCGCCTTGGTGACAGGAATAAACAACAAGTCCTTCAAATTAGTCTGTCATAATGAGCTACGGGTAATGATTATCTAGATGCATTCGCAGCTTTTCCTTATAGAAAGGTAGTGAATGAGGGAAGGCATTAAACCATCACCTAGCTTTAATAACACCTTTGATTAAACTCTCTAAACCCACAGTAGACATGGTTAATTTAAAACCCAAATCACAAACATTACAAGACATTATTTCGGGGCCAATTCTTTATCCCCAGTGGAGTCACCAGACTGTAGGACACAGAAATGGACGACGCTGTTCCGGGCTCGCGACCCGGTTGGGAGTACGGAGTAGCCCGCGGGGGACTAAACCGGAGAATAAAATGGAGTCGCCACCCGGTGTGAACCGGGAAAATGATTTAAGGCCGCACTCACCCCTCGTAAGGGAATACCTCAAACCGTTGGGTTCAGAATGGTACCTTACTTATGCCACTTGTAATGAACGGATTTGTACAATAATTTAACTAAGTCTACACAACATACATGTCCAAGAATAACCTAAATATAGTTCGCATTCACAAAAATAAATCCTATGTCTAAGTCATCATGCTTTAAAAGTAAGTATCACAACAGAAAACATACAATATCACACAATGAGCATGTTGGATCATCAAATACAAAGAATAAATAACATCCTAAACATAAACGCAATTTAAATTCCTATTGTGAAAGAAAATAACTAAATCATGCATAAAAATAAATAACACACTAAACTAAATCATGCTTAAGAAATAGATAACATACTAGCGACTTAAATAAATAACATGCTAACGACTAATCATGCTCAAACACAAGATTGGACGAAACGAAACATGTGTGTCTCTCAAGTGGCACGTGGCATTGTATCCCGAGTGCAAATCGCAATACCGTCCATTCGGATTCGGCTACGGAATTTACGTCGGGTTTCCATCCGATATACCGCAAGAGAGAACACATATTTTGTTCACCCGGAAATCACATCATGCACCAATTCACAATACTTATGCGAAATAAAGTAATAAAATAAATAGAAATAAATGATGATAAATAAAATGGTGCCCTCAGGTCTAACATTTTAAGTCGCTTTCCGGGAGTGCGTCTCACGGTGCCGGAAGGGTAATCATTTCCGCTGTTTTCACTGGTCCACTGCTTTCACTTGCGATTTCCGCTCGCTGTTTTCTCTATTTTTTTTTATTGCAGTTTTCAGGCTATCTTTGGGCCGATTTAAGGACGGTTTTTGGGGCAGTTTTATGTCTCGGTTCAGGGATGTTTCTCGATAATAGGCTGTTATTTTTGGGACTGTTGTGTTGCTACTTCACGTGTGCAGTTTGGTAGGTTGTTGAGAGGCTGTTATTTGCGTGGATTTGAGGGTTGTTTCAGGCTTATTATGGTGCGGTTTAGGTGCAGGTCAGTGGACTGCATGGGGCTGTTATTTGCGTGAAATATGGGCTGTTGAGGCAGTGTTTGTTGGTGTGAGGTCTGTTTATGGCGTGTGTGAGTGGACTCGGCGAGAGTTGGCTGCTGTGGTGGCTTAAGGACGTGCTGTTGAGTGGTTTGAAGGCTATTACGTGAGTGGAGGGTTTGAAGGTTATTACATGAGGGTTCTTTGAGTGCAGGTTTTTGTGAGGGCTGGTTGTGTCGGTTTTTATGTGTAAATCATGGCTATGGTGTGCGTGGGGCTAGGACATGCGTGAAGGGCCGTTAACTTGGCTGTGTCGAAGGTTCCTTAGTGCTGTGGCTGGTCTTGATTTGTAAGGGGATCGGTGAGGGGCTGTTGCGTGGAAGGGTAAGTATTTGGTGCAGCTTGTTGGCGTTGATGGCTGATCCAGTGGCTATTTTCACGTGAAAGGGGCTGTATGCAAGGGTGATATGGTGCGTGAACTGTAGTGTGTATTCGTGAGCTGCACTGTGTGTTCGTGAAGGGTTTGTTGATGGCTTATCGTGCAGGATGAGGGACAGATGGACTTGTGTTCATTTCAGAGAGAGATGAGAGCGAGCTAGGGCGTGTGATTAGGTTTAGGGTTTCTGTCTTTTTGGATTGTGAATGGGTTCTGTTTAGGGTTTGCTGGTCAGTGAGTGACATGAAGGGAGCTAGTGAGGGTGGTGGCTGTTATCGTGCATGAGGGCTAATGCTTGTGAGGGCTATGAGGGGGCTGTGTTGTGAAACAGTGGGATGTTTGTGGCGTTAGTGTAAGGTGGTCTTGGGTGAGGGCTTTGCCGAGAGTGGAGAGATAAGAGACAGGGGTTTTAGGGTTTTTCCTTCAATGAGTCCCCCGTCCTCCCCCTGCGTGAAGGTCCCTAGGTTTATATGGTTGCTTGAAGTGTGAGAGAGAGGTATGGGTGAGAGGCATTGAGGGTGTATGGGTGGTCTATTGCTTAGGTGTGAAGCATGGAGGGTGCAGGGGAATAACTGTTAGTGGGTAGTTATGGGTATTGCATGGGGGTGCAGGGGAATAATGGTTGGCAGTTGGATGTGAGGTTATGGAGGGTGGTTGCATGAGTGGTAGGAATGGGCGTGAAGGGTTTTCTTTATTTGTTAGTTGTTTGTTTGTGATTTGTCTTGTTTGGTGATTGGTGGCTTTTGGCTATTATTGTTTGGGCGTGAGGGGTGGTTTAAGGTTTGGGCCGAGGATAATTTTAAAACAGAGATCGAACGAATAAACCCGAAGCTAAACGAGCAAACCAAATCCAACGAGGTATCAATTTCTGACCATTCCCTTCCGACGTCCGTTTCCCGCGACTTCCGCAACTTAAAAGGTAATGCCTCCGAATGAGACTCATCATAGGGACTTATATGCAAAAATGCAGTGCCTACAATTACACTTTTAATTCTCAACTAAGTATGCAACACACAATTAATTTTAAACTTTATCACTATGTGTATGCTTATGATAATTGAACACAATAATATTAACTTAAATCTAATACTACCAAGTTTATTGTAATACAATATATGATTTTACTAAGTTAATATTATGATGATATAGATTATTATAAGTTTATTTTAATCTAAAAGTAATTCCATGATTAATTTTGTTAGTGTCACATTCATTTCTTCGTTTGAACAAAACTACCCATGAGTTCACGTTCGTGTAGCATTCGTAAACGCGTTCGAATGAAGTGTTCCAAAGAGTCATGTTCGTGTAGCGTTCGAAAACACGTTCGAACGAAATATTTCAGAGAGTTCACATTTGTATTGCGTTTGAATATGCGTTCGAACATTCTTTGGCAGAAGACATACATTCGAGTAGCGTTTGAATAAGTGTTCGAAAGAGATTATGAAAAATCAGAATTTTTTCCTACGCGTTCGAACGCCCTTGCGTATTTTTCATGCACATAATATATTTTTCCAGAAAAATGGCTATTAACACGAGCAAATTCTCATCTAATAACACTTAAATTAATAAGTTCTTAAGATTGTTGTCGTATTAGTGTTATTAAATGAAATCAACATGCATCAAACAGATAATAATCTATTATCATGCCAATATTAAACATAAACCCTAAAACTTAGAGAAAACCTGGAAAATGAAAAAGATGATGAAACTTGACGTCCAAGTCGAGTTGCCTATGTCCTTAAGAACTTACTAACCCCGCCTAGGTGCTTTATGGATGGTTTGTGGCTAACGTTCTCCCAGGACTACTTGGATTCTTCGTGAGAAGGGACACTCCTTTCGCAAGAACTTGAATAATGAGGAATGGTGGAAACTCTCGTGACTATGAAACTGATAAGGGGAAAATATATCAATATTTACCGCCCTTTTACTTAATATTTTGTATAGTTTCTTGAGTTTTGTGAATATTTTGATGTGTTTTGTGTATTTTGTAGATAAATAAGGTTTAAGGACTCACTGAAATCAAATCAGGGCCAAAACAGCGAAAAATGAAACAAAAAGGCATAAATGGAAATTCGCGTCTCGACGCGCTGTAATTATTGAGCTACCGACACTCGTCATTTTACTTAATATTTTGTATAGTTACTTCAGTCACGTCTGGCTTAAGACGAAAAATTTAGCGCTAGCAGAGAGGCAACCCATGCAAAATTTTTATTTTTATTTAAATTTTTATTTTTGTATTTTGTGTATACATGTTGTGCCGCTCTAAGGCTTTGAAGATCGTCGTTGGTGTTTCAGGTACCCAACACTTTAAATTAAGCAGAAGCACAACAGTTAGAAACATACCCTATATATGTATATATACGTAGTGGTTATTAAATAAATTTTGTTGTGTATGTGTAAATTTATATATATGTGTAGGAGTGGAATCTGCGGCGTTGAAAGGAGACGACAAGAACCAGATAGAGGTGACCTGAGATGGGATGGACCCTGTTGTTCTGACAAGGTTGTTGGGAAAGAAGGTGAGATATACAGAGCTGGTGAGTGTTGGCCCAGCCGATGAGAAGAAAGAAGAAAAGCCAAAGGAACCTGAACCCAAAGTGCAATATTTATGGCATTATCAAGGCGGAGTGCCTCATTCTGATTTCTATGTAGTTACTGATATAAACCCTGACCCTTTTTCCATCATGTAAAAGGAAACTGACGAATAGACATGGAGCTAGCGTTTGATATAGAATTTGGTGAGCTTATAAAATAGTTTATACTTCCAATCAATATTCTCTATCAAACAGTGCCGCAGGTCACGATAGATGAAGTTTCAGATTTTGTAATTTGTTTTACATTTATTGTTTCATAATTACTGGGTGAAAAAAGTATAGATAATCAACGGTTGGATGAAAATTTGTTATAGTTTCCAATTTATTGAAATGGTCTCTGATTCTTGTTTACTTATCATGGTTTTGAAATAAGTTTTGCAGTAATTTAGCAAATAAAAATATATTAATTAGGTTAATATTATTAAATACTAAGTTGGAGGAAATAAAAATAAATGTTGAACTGAGTTTTCTGAAGTGGGAATTCGATTTTTGTTGATTTTGTAAAATCGCACCTTGAGCTCCTGAAATAATAATAATATTATTATTATTATTATTAAACTCAATAACATTTATTTTTATTTCCTCCAACTTAGTATTTAATAATATTAACCTAATTAATATATTTTTATTTGCTGAATCACTGCAAAACTAATTTCAAAACCATGATAAGCAAACAAGAATTAGAGACTATTTCAATAAGTTGGAAACTGTAACAAATTTTCATCCAAACCTTAATTATCTATATTTTTCACCCGGTAATTATGAAATAATAAATGTAAAACAAATTACAAAATCTGAAACGTCATCTATCATGACCTGCGACATCGTTTGATAGAGAATATTAATTGAAAATATAAGTTATTTTATAAGCTCACCAAATTTTTTATCAAACGCTAGTCCCGCGTCTGTTCGTCAGTTTCCTTTTACATGATGGAATAGGGGTCAGAGTTTCTATCATTAACTACATAAAAATCAGAGTGAGGCACTCCGCCTTGATAAGGCCATAAATATTGCACTTTAGGTTCATGTTCATTTGGCTTTTCTTCTTTCTTCTCGCTGGTCGGGCCAACACTCACCAGTTCTGCATATCCCACCTTCTTTCTCAACAACCTTGTCAGTACAATAGGGTCCATCCCATCTCCGGTCACCTCTATCTGGTTCTTGTCGTCTCCTTTCAACGCCGCAGATTCCACTCGGATACTGTTTGATTTGCTTTGCTTTGCTTCGCTTTGTTGAAGATGTGAAGAATTTGGGCTGTATTTATAAATAAATTAATACAAGTCTTCTTACGGATTCCTCAGCAACTTCCATTACGCGTGAGAAAATTGAATAGGCAGCATATAGGGCAGGGGCCGTGATTTTTACGTACTTGCATCATGGGGCCTCCTATATAATTGGCATTACTTGCTTCAAATATATTATATTATAATATGGGAATTTAAATTGAGAGAGAGTTGATTGTGTGTATCTGGTGATGAATCTGCCACTAATCGCATATAGGTTTTGGAAAGATTCGATTGGGTCGAAAATAGGTCCATTTTTGATCGATTAATTGTCAATTTTATTCCTAATTTTTGATTGATTAATTGTCAATTTTCATAAATACTCGTTTTTCCTTTTTCTTTTTTTCGATTTCAGTCATATCTCTCAACTTTATGACTGTTTAATCTTTTCCATAATAAATGAATGATTTTTTTGAATATATTAATAAATGAAATTTAATAATTTTGAATTCTCAAATATAGGAAATGTCAATTTTATCTTTCATGATTGATTTCTATTTAATCTTCAAATATCGTTGATTAATTTCAAATCATTTAAATCATTTTTGAAGTGATTTGCTGCGGAGTTTTCAGTTAAACAACCTAGATTGAGAGTATAAATTTATATAAATATTGTTCATTTCGCATTCTATCAATTATAGTTTGAATAGAAAAATCAACACTGCTAGAAAATAGACAAGAGACAGTAGGTGACTTAGGCCATTGACTCACCAAGTCAACTCGACCGAGTCATGCGTAATGATTTTAGTTATATTATTTTTATTATTTATTCATTTCTATTATTTTTCTTAAATATTACCAATACCCAAACTTCTTGTACCATATAATTAAACCACACATTTAACCATCAAACACCCACTATTAAATTCTTCATCTAATTTTAAATAAATTAAAACAAATAGTTATTAAATTTCATTTCAATTTTAAGTTTCAATTCTCTCTCTCTCTCCCATCCTTTTCTTTTCTTTTCTTTTTTTTTTTTAAATAATATTATCATTAGTAATACTAGTGGCACTTTATGAATACTCCCTCCGTATTAATTTTTTTTTTTTTTTTAAAAAAGAATTAATTTCCAAAATAATAAATTCAATAAAAAAATTGAATCGTTAAAATTATTTTATTATTTTGAGTACAAAAACTCGATGTTGAATGAGTACTCAGCCAACCTAATTCTCTTCTAATTTATATGACTATATGAGTGAAGTCTTGAACTATAAATTTTTAGTCCCGTTGAAAGATTTTACTAATTAAATTAACTGTGCACTTACATTTTTTTTAAAATAGGAAGTTGATAAAGTTTAAATTAATTTTTAATCTCGTACTTCCTTAAAATTTAAATTTGGATAGGCCCTTAAAGAAAATTACTTTGAAAACCAATCAATAAAGTCCCTCGAGGAAAGGGCATCCACAACTTGTTGAGTCACTTGAAATACACAATATATAAAATCATATTTAGGTCAGTTTGGTTGGGATTTTATATTGTTCGAATGCACGAAAAATACTAATACTTTACATGTATTTTTTTTAAAAAATTCACATACATTTCGGATGCACGTAAAGTACTAGTACTTTGCGTGTATCCAGACGATATAAAATTCACATCAACTTGATCTGAGCCTGACTCTCTGTGTGTGTGTGTATATATATATTGATGGTGTTTTCTCGGGGCTAAGGTATTTGAACAGTTCGATAAGGGCGGAGAGGGAATTCTCCTCATCAGGAGGACCAGAGCTCATAGGGTATTGGTTGTTTCTTGACCGGACATAGAGTTCGGATTTGATTTCCTGGATCTGACCGACCAGAGTACACAGCATGATACAGTTTCAGAGACCGACGACTTCAGGATCCAGACCGAGGTATGTCCAATAAACCGGTTCAGTTATGTCCTTCCCCGAATTGCGTGTGGCAGTGGAGAAAACAGACGTGGTGTGACAGGTCGTCAAACGGCAGGATTGCTTTCGGCGAAGACAGTCATGGGGCAGAGAGCCCGACAACCAACCGGGAATCACGGGAAGACGTCACGAAGATAGAAGAATAGTGTTGTAATTCTTGAATATATAAATGAAAGTTAGATTCATTTGTAAAGAGAGCCAAAAGGAGAAGAGCGAGATATATAGCAAAAAAAAAATGAGTACTACTTGAAAAAAATCTTAAGCAAAACAACTCGGTTTTCATCGGGTCATCCATACAAACCGGATGGCCGAGCTGTTTTTGATAATAAAAGCAACATCTCATTTTTTGCCCGTGGACGTAGGTTAGACTTGCTCCGTCGAACAACGTTAAAACTCTTTTGTCGATTTTTTGTGTTTTCTTCACCTTTTTACTGCGTTTGCTTTTGGTCCCTCATAACCAAACAAATTCACAGTTGAAGGAGGACTGTCACGGGATTACTATCCCGATATTGCCTCTGAGACGAAAATCATCCGTCAACAATATATATATATATAATTTACTTAATTATATTTATTATTGAAATAAAAAAAAATTGCTTAATTATATTTATTGTAAGAGTCAATGGACCGACTCAAAGGTAGGCTCAAAGTCTTATTCAAGTAATGTTTTGATTGATCATTTGATGGTTTATTTTGGTGGTTTAGTAAATGTTTGAATTGACTCAACGAATTCGAGTGGTCGCCGTTTCTTCTTAATATCCTTCTATTCGATATATAAAATAGGGTTATATTATCCTTCACTTGCTTTAGAAATTTAAAAATAATAAATGTTCAAAAAAAATATACGAGTTTAATATTTTTTTTTTTATATCTTTATAAATTTTATATATTATTGTCATATCTTTATAAATTTTATATTTTACTATTATATTTTTAGAAATTCTTACATTTTATTAGTGTAATAAAATATTAGATTCTAATACTTGTTATACATATTTGTTATTTCTCTATACTTATTGTTATGAATGATAAAATACGGATCCGAATCTAGATCTGCATTAGTTTATATCTGGATTTCGAATTCACTTGAATTAAGATCCGATTCCTATAAAATTAAATTCGGATCCATGTGGATCCGGTCCGGATTCGAATATACTTGTATCTCTACTTGTTGTAGTAAAATATAATATTATATAGTAAAATATAAAATTTATAAATATATTATTATATTTTTGGGATTTGGGATTTGGGACTTAAGACATGTATCAAATACACTTTTCTTAAATGATTATTTGCTTTGCCCATCTCGATTGATATTTGCATATGGATACATTGACAAATCACTTCCAGAATATGGTAAATCTGAACAATTTGATAAGTCCGGAAATTAATATTCAAGCACGGATTCGGAAAAGTTCGACGTGAGTTGTTATCGGACTGGGCCAAACTTTATCCGATCTGTTTTTATAATAATAAAAAAATTATATATATATATATATAATTTATTATATAAATATATATATCTTGGGTCTCATATTTCACGATCCGGGCCGGACTTGAATTTTTTTGTCATGTTTGATCACACAACATATATATAAGGTGAGAAATTACTTTTTTTTTTTTTTTTTTTGCCTTTTCTTATGTGAGATTCTTTACACTTAAATTCAGATGACAATAAAGAAAATATAAAACTTTATTGTAAGAGTTATAGAAATTCTCAGCTATATATCACATATCATTAAATCCATTAAAATTTATATAGGTTTTAGGAAATCCAAATTCAAAAATATTAACTATGGAAAATGACACTCTAGTCCTTAGAAATTGTGTTTACAGACATGATATATTTTTAATATATTATTTCATTCCTGGTGTTAAAACCGTTACAGGGAAAAAAAAAACGCAAATTTGAAAAGTAAATGTTTTTTTTTTATGAAATAAATTAACTAATTTGATTTACGAATGTCTCAAATATTTAATTTTTTATGTGAAAAAGTCATATGTACTATAATTTTAAAAATTTAGAGGATCATTTTCATAAATTTCTCAAAAAAGATAGAATAATAATTAATGAAGGCGTAAATTATTTCATTTAATTTTGTTATACAAGGGTTAATTATATTTTTCCCCATTATGTTTTAATATTATTATTATTATGGCCCCTAGCGAGTAGGGATTACAATGGGGAGGGAATCGATATCCCAATACCCATCTCCTAAAAATCATAGAAAAACACATTAATTGAACTATTGTTTTATCCAAAAATCAAGAATATATATTCAAAAAATTGATAATATCTATTACTTAAATCGTAATTTATATAAAAGATTGAAATTCGTATTTTTTGTATTTTTATTTGATTCAAAACACATCGATTTGCTTATAAAGTTCGATATCACCCATAAAATATTAAAATAAATGGAAGGGAAATA
This sequence comes from Zanthoxylum bungeanum, assembly GCA_019454045.1. Lineage (NCBI taxonomy): Eukaryota > Viridiplantae > Streptophyta > Magnoliopsida > Sapindales > Rutaceae > Zanthoxylum > Zanthoxylum bungeanum. The sequence continues at coordinate 7,980 of SKCR01036817.1, read as the reverse complement.
TAATAATATTAACTGCTCATCAATTAGATTTGCACAACATTACAATATAACCAAATGGATATAAGATTATTAATAAATTTATTGTTTTGTTTGAGATTTGTTATGATATCATTTACCAAACGGAAGCAACAATGGTCCATTTTAATTAAATATGTTGAAAATGAACGAAGGCAGAAGTGTTCATATTATGACTTTGACTAACTAATGAAAGTGAATATGTGGAAATGCTCAAGTGTTAATTTAAATTCGAATTTTATAAATAATTTTTTTTTTTGATACGAAAGATAATGATATGTATATCAAGATTTTCTCTAAATTTTATTTATGGTGAGAGTCTTATGTATTAGTAAGGCTTTTTTTAATTATTTAACCCGTTAGTATTTAAAAAATGAAAACAAAATATTACAATGAATAATAAAAAAAAAAAAATCGATGAGGACTGACATTCTAACAATCCCTATTTGTCTTCGTTCATTTCGTTTAATACCCTCAAGTCGTTGTAAAATTTTGTATTGGCAAAAATCAGTTTTAAAAAAAGGTCCAGTGTAACTTTTTTCCCAAAAGATTTTGGAAGTTTCTGTTTGTTGCATGACTTTTGAGGGCCTTTCAAATTATAATTTTTCTCAACTTTAAAGTAGTTTATTGTTTGGTATTGTGACTTTTTTATTTTTATTTTTGATAGAAATAAAATTCATGTTGTATTAATTTCATTTTTTTTCCCGGATAAAATTACTTTAAGAGAGATTCAATGGAAACTCCATAAATTCGGTCTAATTTTGGAGTAATTCTTTAGTGCAATGGAAATATGAGTGACGTAATATCACTAACAAATTAGTAAATGATATGTATAATTTAATATCCATATTTTTAATTATTTTTTAATATTTTAGTTATTAATCCAATACTAAACATAAACTCAGCTCAACATTTATTTTTATTTCCTCCAACTTAGTATTTAATAACATTAACCTAATTAATATATTTTTATTTCCTGAATCACTGCAAACTTATTTCAAAAACCATGATAAGCAAACAAGAATCAGAGACCATTTCAATAAGTTGGAAACTGTAACAAATTTTCATCCAAACCTTAATTATCTATACTTTTTTCACCCAGTAATTATGAAACAATAAATGTAAAACAAATTACAAAATCTGAAACTTCACCTATAATGACCAGCGACATCGTTTTGATAGAGAATATTAATTGAAAGTATAAGCTATTTATAAGTTCACCAAATTCTATCCGTTTCTGTTCGTCAGTTTCCTTTTACATGATAGAACAGGGGTCAGGGTTTCTATCAGTAACTACATGGAAATCAGAGTGAGGCACTCCCCCTTGATAAGGCCATAAATATTGCACTTTGGGTTCAGGTTCCTTTGGCTTTTCTTCTTTCTTCTGGCCGGCCGGGCCAACGCTCACCAACTCTGCATATCCCACCTTCTTTCTCAACAACCTTGTCAGCACAACGGGGTCCATTTCATCTCCGATCACCTCTATCTGACTCTTGTCGTCTCCTTTCAACGCCGCAGATTCCACTCCTACATACATATACATATATATATATATAATATATATATATATATATATAAATAAATAAATTTACACATACACAACATAATTTAATTAATAACCACTGCATATATATATATATATATATATATATATATAATTTAAAGTGTTGGGTACCTGAAACGCCAACGACGATCTTCAGAGCCTTAGAGCGGCACTTGTGGCCTTCCAAGTGTATATTGATCACAACCTTTTGCTGCAATATCAATAAAAATCAAATTCCCATTTCAGAAACTCAGTTTATTTCATGTTGATGAGTTTAATAACAATAATAATAATAACAAAATGATACCTTCATGGTAATGTTTTTTTTTTTTTTTTTTTTTGGTTGGAAGCTAAGGATAGCTGTGTTTGAGGAAGACGGATACTGTTTGCTTTGCTTTGTTGAAGATGTGAAGAATTTGGGCTGTATTTATAAATAAAATTAATACAAGTCTTCTTGCGGATTCCTTAGCAGCTTCCATTACGCGTGATAAATTTGAATAGCCAGCATATATGGAGGGATTCTTTGGTGCAACAGTGGTATGAGTGACGTGTTACCACAAGCGAATTAAAAAATGACATATATAGTTTTTTCACCTATTTTTTTAGTTGTTTTTTAATTTTTAACACACGTGGCAGTGGATGATTGGCTTGTTGCATGAATGACGTGATACCACTGTTGCACCAAAGATTTTCTCGCATATATGGGGCCGTGTTTTTTACGTATTTGCATCATGGGGCCTATATAATTGGCATTACTTGCTACAGATATATTATATTGTATAATATGGGAATTTATTGAGAGAGTTTATTTTGTGTGTGTGGTGATGAATATGCCACTAATCACATAACGGTATCGGAAAGATTCGATTTGATAGAAAATAAGTCAATTTTGACCGATTAATTGTCATTTTTTTATTTCTGATTTTTGATTGATTAATTGTCAATTTTCATAAATATTCCTCTTTTTTTTTCCTCGATTTCAGTCATATCTCTCAATTTTATGATTGTTTCACTTTTTCCAATGATTTTTTTGAAGATATTAATAAAAAAAAATTAATAATTTTAAATTCTCAAATATACGAAATGTCATATTTTATCTTCATGATTAATTTTTAATTAATCTTCAAATATTATCGATTAATTGCAAATCACTTTTAAAGAGATTTTCTGTGGAATTTTCGATTAAACAACCTAGATTGAGGGTATAAATTTATATATATGTATATATATTGTTCATTTCGCATTCTATCCATTATAGTTTGAATATAAAAATCAACACTGCTAGAAATTAGACAAAAGAAGAGGCAGTAGGCGAAGACTTGCGCCATTGACTCACCAAGTCAACTCGACCGAGTCATTCATAATGATTTTAGTTATATTGTTTTTATTATTTATTCATTTCTATTATTTTTCTTAAATATTACAAATACCCAAACTTCTTGTACCATATAATTAAACCACACATTTAACCATCAAACACCCACTATTAAATTCTTCATCTAATTTTAAATAAATTAAAACAAATAGTTATTAAATTTCATTTCAATTTTAACTCTTTCTCTCTCCCTTCCTTTACTTTTCTTTTCTTTTTTTAATAATATTATCATCAGTAATACTAGTGGCACTTCCTCCGTATTAATTGTTTAAAAAAAAAAAAAAATTAATTTCCAAAATAATAAATTCAATAAAAAAATTTCAACCTTTAAAATTATTTTATTATTTTGAGTACAAAAACTCTACTCAGCCAACCTAATTCTCTTCTAATTTATATGAGTGAAGTTTGAACTATAAATTTTTAGTTCCTTTGAAAGATTTTAACTGTGCACTCACATTTTTTTTAAAAATAGGAAGGTTGATAAAGTTTAAATTAATTTTTAATCTCGTACTTTTGTTAAGATTTGAATTTGGATAGGTCATTAAAGAAAATTATTTGAAAACCAATCAATAAAACTCGTCAAGGAAAGTGCATCCACAACTTGTTGAGTCACTTGAAATACAATATATATAAAATCATTTCCAGATCAGGTTGGTGTGGATTTTATATCGTTTGAATGCACGAAAAATATTAATACTTTACGTGCAATTTCTTTTTTATTTTAATTTCACATGTATTTCCGATGCAACTTTACGTGTTTACGGACGATATAAAGTTCACATTAATTTGCTTAATTATATTTATTGTAAGAGTCGATTGACCGACTCAAAGGTAGGCTCAAGGTCTTATTCGAGTAATGTTTTGATTGATCATTTGATGGTTTATTTTGGCGGTTTAGTAAATGCTTGAATTGACTCAACGAATACGAAGGGTCGCCGATTCTTCTTATCTTTCTATTCGATATATAAAATAGGGTCATTATCCTTCACTTGCTTTAGAAATTAAAAAAAAAATAAAATAAAAAATACAAGTATAATATTTTATTTTTATATCTTTGTAAATTTTATATATTATTATCATGTCTTTATAAATTTATATTTTATTATATATTTTTAGAAATTCTGACATTTTATTAACCTAATAAAATATTACATTTTAATACTTCTTATACCTATTTGTTATTTCTCTATACTTATTATTAGGGATGACAAAATATGGATCCGAATCTGGATCAACATTAATTTATGTCCGGATTCCTGATTCACTTGAATTCAGATCCGGTTTCTATAAAATTAAATTCGTATAAAATTAATCTAAACAAATCTACACTGATCAAATATTAAAGAATTCGAAAAAAGAATTATAGAACACTCATAAGAATTTCAGTTAAAATAAAAATGAGATTCTTATAATGATTTCGAATTTCTTATATTCATTTATAGAAATTAGATGGCCTTTGAATGCACATTTTCATTATATTACCTCTTTGCCAAAAACGCCAAGTGCAATGTCTCGTGTGCGCATGAGAGCCACATAAGTATCTTTTTTGTCACATATATGAGTCGCAATGAGCCGGGTCGATCTCGGGTTTTGATAAGTACGATCCGAATTCGGGAATTAATATTCAAATTTGGATTCGGAAAAGTTCGACCTGAATTGTTATTGGACTGAGTCGGATTTTATCCGACCTGTTTTTTTAATAATAAAAAAATTATATGTATATAAAATTTATTATTATATAAATATATATATTGTCTGGGTCTCATATTTCAGGACCCGGGCCGGACCCGAATTTTTTTTCACTATGATCACAAAACATAGATATAAGGTGAGAAATTACTTTTTTTTTTATTTCCTCTTATTATGTGAGATTCTTTACACTTAAATTCAGATACTTCATTGTAAGAGTTATAGAAATTCTCAGCTATATATCAAAAATCATAAAATCCATTAAAAACTTATATAGGTTTTAGGGAATCCAAATTCAAAAATATTAACTATGGAAAATGACATTCTAGTCCTTAGAAATTGTGTTTACCACTTACGGACATGATATATTTTTAATATATTATTTCATTCATGGTGTTAAAACCGTAACTAAGAAAAAAAACGCAATTTTGAAAAGTAAATGTTTATTTTTATGAAATAAATTAACTAATTTGATTTACGAATGTCTCAAATGATTAATTTTTTATGTGAAAAAGTCATATGTACTATATTTTTAAAAATTTAGAGGATCATTTTCATAAATTTCTCAAAAGAGAGAGAATAATAATTAATGAAGACGTAAATTACTTCATTTAATTTTGTTATACACTTGTGCACAAAAATTGGAAACAGTAGTCCGAAGCATTTTCAAATGGATGGAAAATTGTTAGAAACATATTTAAATACTTTCTAGTATTTTCTTAAATTAAAGGATTAATTATATTTTTGCCCATTATGTTTTAATATATATCATTGTAACCTCAAAGTTTTATGTATGTAGGGTAGGGGTGAGACAGAGACTGGAAACGGACGGAGTTTCCCTTGTAATATGGATTAATCCTCCAAATACAAATGAAAAATGTAAACTGGAAATATTATCATAAAAACAGGATCTCCATGATCCAACTCAAATAAAATATTCATGCTAAAATAAAAATATAAGTACTACAAGTATCAAAATAGGCTCCGTGCCGAAAATCAAATGACGAAATTCTCTCAATAATGACATATCTAGAATTAAAATCTCAAAATATAATAAAGACACTCTACTGTTGGCACAACCTTTTTTCTACTGACAGGAAATGATGATGAAACAGCAGACGAAAAGAATAATCTACTAATCTGCTAAACCTGAAATGTTAAAGGAATGGGTAAGCTCGCGCTTAGTGCAATGGATCACAGCTTAGTGCCGTGGATAAACAAGTAACAAAGCGAATCGAATAAGTCTTTCATAATATAAATAAATACATAAAGTTGTAAATCGATATATCAAGCATTTACTTGAAATCATAAATCTCATTAGCTCATAAAAACCATTATGTTCAAGAATACTCTGTAATAATAAAACTGTTCATTCATCTATATGCACACTCTCGTGACAATACGGCAAAGCTGGCAACATGTGGCATCCCCACGGCAATAACTAGCATCCGGAGCAAAAATTGGCAACATGAGACCTCGTTTCACGGCAAATAATATGGCACATATAAGTACACGGGGTGCATCCTAGCAAAAAATCATTTCTAAAACACATGGCGAGCTAAAAATCATTTCTAAAAATCATTTACTGCATTACCTTAAAAATTCATTTAAGAAAACATACATATTATATACTTTTGAAAACATCAATGTTACAGGCTTATCCACGCACCTGGCGAGCTGAGTACAGATAAGGAACTAAGCAGCAGGATCGTCCCCGCTTACTGTATCACGATCACCGGGATTTCTGCGAAAATGGGAGTTTCTCGAATGAAACTACCACCAAAATATTATTCTCGTCGAGATATACACTTTTCTTAAAATATCCGATCGAGAGCGGTCCGAATAGGACGGATTGGGGCCAAATCTCTCTTTTCTTTCTTTCTTTCTTTCTCTCTCTTTTTTTTTTTTTTTTTTTTTTTTTTTTTTTTTTCTCTCACGTTGTTTTTTTCTCTCTCACGGCTGCTGGTTGCTGTTTGTGAAAAAGAGGGTTTGTAAAATAGGTTTTCCTTTTTTTTTTTTATTTTTTTTTATTTTTATAATATAAAGTAATTATCAATTGTCTCCTTAAACTTGTCCCTTTTAATTTTTAATTCCAAATTTTTACAAACTTAACAATTTAGCCCCTAAATTTCAAATACACCCAATTTAATAATTAAAATATGGATAAAATAAATTGGGGTGTTACATTTTACATATTATTATTATGGCCCCTACCGAGTAGGGATGACAATGGGGAGGGGATCGACATCCTAATACTCATTCCCGAAAAATCATTGAAAAACATATTAATTGAACTATTATTTTATCCAAAAATCAAGAATATATATTTAAAAAATGGATAATATCTAGTACACAAATCACAATTTATATAAAAGATTGAAATTCGTATTTTTTTGTATTTTTTTTAGTCCGTAACTTAATAAAATGACGGATCCCTCTATATATATATATATATATAATTATTTCATTTAAGTCTTTATACTATTTAAGTTTATATATTTTTATAAATATTAAGAGATTTTTTTATTTATATCTATTAAATGGAAATTTGAATATATTTATTAAAAATTTAAAAAATAAATTAATTAAAAATTAAATGAGTAATGGAGAGGTGTGGCAATGATTTTACCTAATTTCCGTTTATTCTCCGAATAAAAAAATATATATTAAAATTACCTTCTATCCCACAATATTAATTTTTTCCAATTTTTCATTCTCGTTCCAATTTAGAGAAAATTCCCGAGAGCCCCTGTGACCCTGTGCCTTTGAGAATTTTTACCATCTCTACTAGCGATACCTTAGTTGCTTCCATTTCTTGATGATTTTGAGCTGTCAAAATTATTAAAAGCCACCAGTCATTGCTAACTGAGAAGGCAAAAGAGTCTCTAAATAGAAAAAGAATTTTGAGGAAAATTTGTTGAACCCCGTTTAATGCGGCCACCATTTTTCTTACAGCCTCTAAGATTGAGAGTTTTCCTCTACACTGATAACAAAAAAAATTAATGTTCCTTTTTTCTGTATTTTCCTTTCCCAAAACCCAAAAATTTTCTTGCAAATTCCTTCAATTTCCCATCACATTTCATATGTTGGGTTTCTTTGCAACATCAATATAAAAAGCTTGTGCTTTCAATGATTTGTCAATAACACATTTAGCTCAAGTCTCATGACTCTTCTAAGGTAAAAGAAAGATCATAATATACGCAGTCGTATTCCTGTTTTTTCCGCAAAGAGGCTGAATTATTAAGCAGTGACAATGGCATATCCTATTAGAGCATATTCAATGCCAAATCCACCATTAGCAGAGAAAATAACAGATGATCCTGTAACAAACAAGACTGCTCAAAGCACAGTCACATGT
>SKCR01036816.1:0-98706 GCA_019454045.1 Zanthoxylum bungeanum | reverse complement strand
TCTTAGACACTACATGAGACGAACCAGAAGCTTTGAACTCCGACCGCTTGACCCAGATTGAAAGAACCATCAGACATTGAGAAGGGAAAGGCGAGAAGGCCAAGAAGCAATCATTAACATGGAACCTGAACCTTTGAACGTTACACCACCAATTCCCATTCGAGACAGAACCATTCCGGTGGTTGATAGACTCATTTCTTGTATTGTACTTCCTCCCTTACCAGCAAATGCGGGTGACATCAAAACATGCATCCAGATGATTCAGCAATTAGTATAGTTTGGGGGAAATGCAACTGAAGATCCTAATGCCCATATCAACAACTTCCTGGAAGTTTGCGGTACTTTTAATTGCAACCGAGCAGCTGAATAAGCAATGAGACTGCGTGTTTTTCCATATTCCCTGAATGACAGAGCTAAAGCTTGGCTACATTCGTTACCAGTAGGTTTCATCACAACTTGGAACACTCTAGCCACCAAATTCCTTGCAAAGTACTTTCCACCAGCCATAACTGCAAAGTTGAGGAATGACATCACATTCTCCATGCAACAAGATTCAGAATCACTTTGCGAAGCTTGGGAAAGATTCAAAGATTTACTTACGCCGGAAATGTCCTCATCATAGTCCAAACCTTCTACAATGGACTTTCTGGAATAATGAGAACCACAATTGATGCTGCTGCTGGAGGAGCCTTGATGGCAAAAGGAGAAGATCAAGCCCGGGACTTAATTGAAGAAATGGCCAACAAAACTCCTTGTGGCCAACAGAAATGACTTGATTCAACGAATTGCTGGAATTTATGAAATTGGAGCCAACACTACAGTAAATGCCAAGCTGGATCAAATTTGCAAAAATCTGGAACTTTTAACATGAAGGTTTAGTGGATCCACAAGTTCATCATTTGGAGGAACACACTGAGTCAAAATCTTTCAATCAACATAAAGAAATACTGAATTATGTTAACAATTTCAACAAACAGTGGAACAATCTATATTCCAACACCTACAACCCAGGGTGGAGGAATCATCCAAATTTCGCATGGAGCAATAATTCAGGGGAAATGAACAACCCACCACCCGGATTCCAACAGCAGAACAAAGGCCAGGAGCAGGCAAATGAACCAGGAATAGCAGAAGTGCTAACCCACTTGAAAAAGATAGAAGCAAAACACGACTCTCAAGCAGCTAGATATGATGCTATGTTTCAATCCAAAACAGTATTAATTCAAAGTCAATCTGCTTCTTTCAAAGCACTGGAGAATCAAATTGGACAACTGGCCAATGCTCAGAGTTATAGACCACCAGAAAATCTTCCCAGTAACACAGAACCAAATCCAAGAAACCGAGGGAAGGATCAATGTCAAGCTATTACCTTGAAAATCGGCACTGAAACCAACAAAGATGTTGGAATCAAGGAAACCATTGAAGAAGTTCCAAAAGATGCAGTTCCACATATGCAGGAAAAATAAGCAAAGGAAAAAGATCAAGAAGAATCACTTTACCTTCACATTTTCCTTAACGACTCCAGAAAAACAAATTGCATAAACAGTTTGCTCGATTCTTGGAGGGGTTTAAAAAGCTGCATATCAACATTTCCTTGCAGAAGCGTTCGAACAAATCCCAGCTATGCCAAATTCATGAAAGACATTCTTTCACGAAAGCAGAGATTGGGAGATTACGAGACAGTAGCATTATTAGAAGAATACAGCGCCGTCATTCAGAGGAAACTTCCCCCAAAGTTGAAAGATCCTAGCAGTTTCATTGTTCCTTGCACCATAGGAGAACATGACTTCGGTAGGCTTTTGTGTATTTAGGTGCGAGTGTTAATTAGATGCCTTTTTCTATTTTCAGGAAATTGTAGATTGGAGAAACAATGCCACCTCAGTCTCTCTACAACTTGCTGATAGAATGCTCGTATTTCCGAGAGGTGTAGTTGAAGATGTGCTGGTCAAAGTTGACAAATTTATTTTCCCAGCTGATTTTATTGTTCTTGATATGGAGGAAGACGCAGACGTGCCGATCATCCTCGGGAGACCATTATTGGCTACAAGTCGAACCATTATTGATGTACAAAAAGGAGAAGTACATGACCAAAAAGTAACATTTAATGTTTTCAAGGCTATGAATTTCCCAGATGATGAAAAGAATGAGGAATTGTAGGCACTGCATTTTTGCATATAAGTCCCGATGATGAGCCTCGTGCGGAGGCACTACCTTTTAAAATTGCGGAAGTCGTGGGAACAGACGTCAGAAGGGAAAATTCAAGGATCAGTACCTTGTTGGATTTAATTCGTTTGCTTAGCCTCGGGTTTGCTCATCGAACCTATGTTTTAACTGTTAGCCTTGGCCCGAAACCCCCGCAACCCACACTAAGCCCACGCCTATAAGCCCATAAAACCAAACCAAATTATACACATAGCCCACCAAAGAGACTACCCCATGCCCATTGACCAAAAACCACCCATCCACCAACTTATTCAAACAATTAAATTGCCCCTCCACCAAGCATACCCCACGCCCATTGACCCCAATTCATCTCACACCCCACTTTCAACAAAAGCCACCTCATAATTAATAGCCTCCCTCATCCAAGTCAAACACAACACATCAATCCTCCAAGCCACCTCATAATTAATAGCCTCCACCAACAATAGCCCACCCCATTAATGCACCAACCTTTGCCTATAAAAAGGACCAAAAGCCCTTCACAAATGACATAATTACAAGTGACATAAGTAAGAGACCATTCCGAACCCAACGGTTTGAGGTCTTCCCTTGCGAGGGGTGAGTGCGGCCTTAAATCATTTCCCAGTTCACACTGGGTGGCGACTCCTTTATTCTATGGTTTAGTCCCCCGCGAGCTACTTCGTACTCCCGACTGGGCCACGAGCTTGGAACAGAGTCGCCGATTTCTGTGTCCTACAAGAATGTTTTAGACTTGATGTGATATATAGTACCGTTCAGAATTCTGATGAAAGACAAAGTTCTATGGACAAACTTAAAGCATGTCAATTGCCTGTGGAGCTAGAAGATAAAGTGTACTACGCACTGAAGAAGCCTATACTTGCACTACAAGCAACAGAAGAGGAACAATTCCACCAACTCAATGAATTATAGGAATTTCACATACAACATTTTGAGAATGCCAAACTGTACAAAGAAAAGGCCATGAAGAAACATGATGAGAAGTTAGTGCGCATACAACTGGAACCAGGGCAGAAGGTACTGTTAAACAACTCAAGGTTGAAACTCTTCCCATGGAAGCCAAAATCACGGTGGTCAGGTCCATTCCTAATCACCAAGGTTTTACCAGATAGAGCCATTGAGTTACATGATCCCGACTCCAACAAAACATTCAAGGTTAAAAATAAGCGTGTCAAGTACTACTGGGGAGAATCAATTGAGCAACAAAAAGAAAGTGTCACTTTTTCAGATCCAGCCTAACATTCAGGCAGTCATGTCTAGCTGATGACGTTAAACTTAGCGCTAGCTGGGAGGAAACCCAAGCAATTTTTGTATATATTATGATGTGGTGTGTTTTAATTTTTGTGTGTTTATTTTTTGCAAGTTAAGACGCATTTCAGGATGGAAGAAGCTCTCGCAAATCTTCACAAGCAATTTCCTTCTCTCCCTCAAAATTCTCTGATAAAGGTCTACAAAGCTTGCACGGAACGAATGAGACTTCTGACGATCCATTGTATTCCTAATGACATTCGTTGGGTAATCGAAGCACGGGTCCGATTAGCAGGTGAGTGTTCTAATTCATGTAATTCTTATTTGCCTGGTTTTGGAAGAAGCACATATGCAAAGAAACATAGAGCTAAGCAAATGGGTGTTTGTTACAAATGTGCACGCTGGAATTGCAATACTCGTTGTCGTTCTTTAGGAATGGTGTCTTATAATCGCGAAGACAAAATTAAATTCATTAGGGATGGCTTGAGTAAGGAGTCTTTAGATGATATATCTTCGACTCTTGAGACGTATCCCAGTGGATATGTTCACATACCCTTTCGTAAATTACAAACACAATTTCAAAAAAAAGACAACAATTAAGTCTCGAGTATCTGACTCAAAAAGACCCTGTTTGTCAATTTATAAGAAAATTGGATGGGAAGCTTGTCCCTAACGCATAGACGTCAATTAAGCTGTAAATATTTGTAGATATTATATCTCTTTGTCTTTTCCTAATAATTGTAATTTGTTTTGTTGTTTTCTTTTATTTTCTCCGACATGATTCAGACCGTTTTTAACTATCACGATTTATTTTACTGTTAACTAATAATTGTCAGTTGGCAAGTACTAGTGCTATTATTTTACTCACCCTTTTCAGGTGTTATAAATTCAACTCATCATTGCACCTTTGAAGGCATCTAGATAAAAATGGAAGCTACTTCAAGATGACGGGTTGAAAACATCTGTGTGTTTTGCGGTACCAGTGTTGGTGTTAAACTAGAATACGTAACAGCAGCACAAGAATTGGGTCGAGTCATTGCTGCAAGGAATATGCACTTAGTATATGGTGGTGGCAATCTTGGACTAATGGGGATCGTTTCAAATGCTGTACAGGATGAAGGTAGTCAAGTCTTGGAAATCATCACAAAACCCTTGGCGGAGGCGAATCTTATTGGTGTATAATTGGGTTATACTGGGTATTTGTATTTGACCATCTGATAAGTGCATGAAAATGTACACCATCGGAAGAGGTTTTTACATAATTTCGTGTACCAGGTTAATAGACCAATATATTACACAAACGTAAAATAACCACTTCATCTTTTAAAAAAGATATTGGAAGGATTCACAACCCTGGATAGTTTTATAAATTTGAATTTTCTTCAATCTACTTTCAAGCAATTTTATGTACTTGTTTTAAGTTTTAAAGTCACCACTCAATCAAAGAAACCAATCCATTAGATACTTGTAAACATTTAACTTAATAAATTAATAACAAAAGGTTTTAAGTCTTCGTGGGATCGATACTTTTATACTACTTGAATGATATGTGCGCTTGCGTTATACGCGTGTGATTACGCACCGGTCAATAATTAAAAGTGCTGAAAGTAAATTACTGAAAATAAAAGTGCATAAAATAAATTACTGAAAGTAAAAATGCATAATTAAAAGTGCTGAAAATAAATAAATAAAGAAAAATGCTTAAATTAAATTATAAAAACTTGAACAAACAAGATACAATCCTTAGTCCTTTATTAGGAACTCTAGGAATGTATGATTTGAATTCTGAAATCGAGCTGAATTTATTGGCGTCTCTAAGACTAGCGCGTTGCGACGCGCACAAACTTGCGCATCGCGACACGAGGTTGATTTCTGCCACGTTGCGTGAAACTCCCGGAGATGGTGACGTATGGCTTGAGCTAACTGATTATCTCAATTATTGGCTCCGAGTCATGACGCGTAAGAAGCCTTGTGTCGCGACGCTGACATCATGTTGTCATCAGTAATGATGTGCCTTCAATAATGAGTGTCGACAACATGTGATGGTGACACATATCACTGCACACATTAGCGTATTTACTGACACATGGCATGCGCATGTTAGCAAGACGCATGATAGTAAACTTCTCTAATTGTGACACGTGTCTGGCGTATGTTAGCAGTCGCGACGCAGGAGTGCTGCGCATCGCGATGTTCAAAAGATAATTTTTCCTTTTTTGTGTTTTTTCACTGTTTTGGCTCTGATTTGATTCCAGTAAGTCTTGAAACTTTATTTATCTACAAAATAACACAAAACACATCAAAATATTCACCAAACTCAAGAAACTATACAAAATATTAAGCTAAAAGAGTGGGAAATAGTGATCTATTTACCACTCATCAATTACCTGCCATATTGGCACATCTAAGTTTGGTCAGCATTATTACAATTAGATGCTAGTGTTAATCTCATGCCATATTCGATCTATGAGTAATTAGGTCTTGGTGATATTAAACCTACATCTGTACTTTAACAGTTAGTTGACCGATCCATTAGAACACCATAGGGAGTAGTTGAGGATGTTTTAGTTCAAATTGATATATTCTACTACCTCGTTGACTTTCTGATCTTAGATACCCAATTTGTGGTTAACATTGAGTCAAAAATCCCACTCATCTTAAGTAGTCATTTCCTTGCTACAGCTAATGCTTTTATCAATTGCAGGAATGGTCTCATGAAGTTATCATTTTGGAACATGACACTAGAATTAAATATTTTTTATTTCGAAAAACAACCAAAATGTGATGATGAGTGCCAATATACATACATGCTAGAAACAGTCCTGCCAGAAACAGCTTCTCTACAACCTGAATCAAATCCTCCCGAACTGAAATTGCCCCCAAAGAATCATAAAAAGAGGAAAAATAGAGTTAATGCGTAATTGAAAAAGATACATGGGAAGTTAAAATTGAGGTTGAGCCAATTGTGTCATATGTGCAGCCTCACATTTCAACCACCAGACCTTGGGGGATCAATAGATAAACTGCAACAACAAGACAAAACTTTTTTCTCATGCCTTCATCAGTTCACTACATGGAAGCCACCATGACAACATTAAGTGATTACGTCTGGCTAAAGACGTTAAACTTAGCGCTAACGTGGAGGCAACACTTGCATCTGCATTTATTTTAGTTTATATTATTTCATTTTATTTTCTTTAATGTAGTTTTTATTTTATTATGTGCTAATTGCATGTTTATATTTTTTATCTGCATGAGTATTTATGCAGGTGTTAGCACAACTTACACAGCCAGACAACTAAAGTCTCACCAATAGGAACAGGATCAACTCTGCGCCTGGTAGTGTTGTTCCTTAATGCTTTCTCTTTATATTTATCTTACATTGAGGACAATCCAAGTTTTAAGTATAAAGGTGTACGCATGTAGCGATAATAATAATAATAATAATAATAATAAATGTATTTGTTTGTTTTTTGTCTTAATAGTAAAGCATAAGTCCAATGATGATATTGTTTATTTTAGGATGAAATCTTAGAAAAGATAAGTTCTTTAATGTACTTTTATCTGATACTTTGAGTAATTGATCTAGTTAGTCTCGTAAGCATTTAATTATTGATTTTTAGCAGTGACAACCTAAGTAGTTGGCAAAGTGACTATTTAAAGAAATTGCATGTCGATGAATGACCGTTTGATTAGATGTCTATCCTGATTTGCTAGTGTTATGATGTGTGGTATGGTTAAAAATTTAAAAAGAAAGTCTCTGAAGAAATAAATTAAACCACCTATAACCGATAAGCGTGAAGCTACCCATGGGCGAGTGTTAGGACCACTATGAGGAGAAATACTACCTTAAAGGGTAGGTGTGGTAAAAAAAGAAAAGAAAAAGGAGAAAACTTAAAAATAAAAAAGAAAGAAAAGACAAGATAAGAAAAAACATATTATACTTAGCACAGAAAGGAAATTACAGAGTACATTTGAGATATCTATGTCAGTTTGACCCATCGAATCCCGATTTTTAAACGAAATCATTGAGTTAGCTTACTTTGGAATCAAGCTGTGAATGAACCTTTACACACACACTGTGAGTCTAGCATAGATGATTTATTCAAGAACTTGGATATGAGTTGCATTGAGTACTTTGACGATTCTCTGAATTCATTCCTAGGCATTCTTTGAGGACAATAATATGCGTAACTATTGGGACTATTTTCATTTTTTTTTATTTTTACTTGATTGCATGTGTTTTGAATGACGTTTATGGGTGTCGTCGTTGTAAGACCTCACGAGACTATAAGTCGTCCACTATAAGGCTTGTTACATACGCTAAATGCAATCGTAATCCCTACGAAAGTGGCTTAGATAGTTTTTATTAATTTATTTAGTTCTTATTTCATTTTTGTTGGACAACTATGACCCATAGCATCACTATTTGTACAGAACATGATGTTGTTGTACAAATTAACTATGTGACAAAGGAAATTAGTATTTTATCATTTGTTATTGGATTACCAAGATACATAAATGATAAAAGTCCATATGATTAGTATCAGATTAATAAGATATGAGACAATATTAATCCACTAAGGTTTAATCATTAAATATCCCTAGTCGTAGTATTATCGAGACTGGACATCGATAATGCGGAATAGACTAGTATTGCACTTGTGCGCGTTGTGGGAGCATAACATCATAGTTCTCATATATTTGGGTATTGGATACTCATGCAAGTGTAATAGAAGGTTCTGTTTACCGATGGTACGGAAACAGCTTCGCTCTGGATAGACCCCTCGGAATCCCATTGGTAGTATGACTATGTGTCTATGGGAATCTGAATCAGGGTAGGTGTATTTGGTCTTAACATGAGACTTGCATCGCTATAAATTGCGACAATCAATATACTTTGGTTTTGGTCATTCGGGGCTTTAACAGGTTATGTGAACGCCTCTTCTGGGTATATTGAGAATCGTAGTGTATTGGGTGTGATGTCAAGATGGAAGTATCACTTCAGTCATATGGAGATGATGATCACGCAGGATACGGAACTAGTACTCTTAGTACTGCAATCATCGGGATAATATGACTAGGTCATGTTTATCCGATTATAGAGACTAGTTACCAGAGATCTGATATATGCTTCGTACGACGCAGACACAATTCCAGCCCCAGGCCTAGCATGTGACATTCGATACTGGATCGCAATACGCAATACTACATATACTACGCCTGACATAGATTATATATTCCTTAAAAGAATATTTCTGGAGAATTGGGTAGGCACGGTGCTTTGCTAGAAGCCAAGCATGTCTTGTAAATTGGTAAGAATGTGATATTAAGTATACACGTATTCGGATACTCCGATGACCAGATTTACTGCCAACATATCCAGGGATCTCATGGGTCGCTTCCCGAAGATTCACCGATGACATATGACTCGAAAATAATTAATCTAGGATTAATTACGGAAAGATTTTATCTAGGATAAAATACTATTAGAAGAGAGAGAACGATTAATTTGGAATTAATCAATAAAATAATATATTCGATATATTAAATGAAATTAGATTTCATTACGGAATTAGAATTGGATTTTAATTCGGGCGAACGAATTAATTTAGAATTAATTCACTAGCGACATTAATAGTATTTTTGCTAGGCATAATTATTTAATTAAATTTGATTTAATTACGTCGCAACAGAAAATTCGTCAATTCAGAATTAACGAACCAGAGCCCGGAATGTGTTTGCGGGCCCACTCGGATTTTGAATCAAGTGGGGCCAACATGTCACATCACCTAGTCACTTTAAATAACTTTTTGTTGATGGGTTTTGGTGGGTTGTTGGTGACTTGTCCAACACACCAAGTTGGTGAGATGATGGACATATACCAAATATTGGTTTTGGTATATCATTAATTTGATTTTGGAAATCAAAGACAAGTCAAATCATTTTTGACCTTCTTCCTCTCTTCTCCATTCACGCCACTCTCCCTCTCTTGGACTAAGGCTTGGCTGAAACTCACCAAGGGACATTGGAAGATTTGTTGCAAATTTTTCAAGAGCTAACACTCAAATGAGTCATTCAATGGTGATAGAGAAACCTTTCCCATGAGTTTGGAATTCAACAAAACAAGCTTGGAAGCTCAACATACATCAAAGGAGAAGCTTGGAGCAACTTCAATCGATCCAAAATTTTGTTATCTCCTACATCCACTTAGCCGATCAAAGTGAGTATTTTTCGCTACTTTACTTTGCGTATTCACATGATTTAATGCTTAATTGATCCTAGGTTGTTCTTAGAGAACCCAACAATGGTATCAGAGCCTAAATTAAACATGAAATAAATTAGGGTTATTAATCTTGAATATGGTTATTTTTTATTTGAGCATGATTTGATCAAATTGTTTGTTTGAGTATGCTTACATATTGATAACTTAGAGTTATGTATGATCAATTTGATGAAAAATTAATTGGATTAATTTTCCCCAAATTTGAGGGCTTGGCCGAAAATATGAACTCTTGTAGCTCTTGGTGATTTTTGTTTTTTAGACCATTGGATGTGTTTAAAATACATGGATAAATTGATTTGTGATTTAATTGGATTGAAATCAAAATTGATGAAAAAATTACCATGTTGCCGAGAGCTTAGTTAGCATGTTGGGATTGATTTTGCTTCAATTTGTGTTGGACATAAGTTGATTAATTAAAGCATTATTAATTAGTGTAATTGGTGTTTTGGAAATAATAATTTAACTAATTAATTATGGCTATTACACTTTAATTAAATAAATTGTGATATTTGGAATATTAGAATTTAATTAATTAGGCTTAATTTGGAATTGGGCTAAAAATGTTGTATTTGGGCTTAATGGGCTTGGTTGGACCAAGTATGGTTTAGGATAATTGGTTGGATCCAATTGGGCCTAAAACCATTTCCATAAAGTCCAAATATGATAATTGGGCCTTTTAAAATTTAATTGGGCCTAATGGGCCAAAATTAATTTTGTGGCAAATGGTGATTCCTTATTGGGCTTTGGTTGCCAAAGTCCATGCCTTAATAAATTAATTGAAATCCCATTGGACTTTAATTAAATTGACATTGGATGTTAATTGGGCTTTGAGACCCATTAAGATTAGATTTAGAATCTAAGTAGTAAAGGCGCATTAAAAGTGTAATTATTTAATTTGGAATTAAATAAAGAATTAGTATTGAATACAAATTAAATTGGATTTAATATTGTAGTTTGATATAATTCAAGAATTCGTACTTTGAGTACTTATTCTTAAACGAGTTGGACTCGCGTAAATCAAATCATTGTTTGAACATTTGATGGTCATTAATTAAAGATTAATTAATTGGATTAGATTGATTGATAACATGCTTTGTGTGAATGCATGGATGTGATGTATGAATAATGTATATCGGATGGATATTAGATGGTGAGGGCAATTTTGGAAACTATTGTAATAAATTTAGAATTTATTAAATTGGACCTGCGTGTCCAGCCTATTACCTCTTTTCTCATTGTATTTCTCTTTTCACCTATTCCCCTCAATGTAAATGAGGTTTCTTTAGAAGTATTATGTAATTGGGTAGAAGTTATAATAGTGCTAGCCAGGGAGAGGAAAGTGAGTGATTTGTTTTAGGAACAATTTGTGAGATATCCATCTGCATATCATTATTAATTTATTTACCGTGCCTTATTATGCTTTTAGAATCCATGCTTAAGGGTGTATGATGAGACCTAATCAAAGATAATTAATTGGTTGCCAATTACGCGAAAATCCCTTAACAAATATTAAGTGTTTTCCTTTTATTGAATGATTCATTCTCAAGATCCAAGATTGGCACTGGTTTATTGGCCAAAGTTAAGACCTTTGTCCATCGCAGATGTGTTTGAATCATGAAGGCTTTGTTCCATATCGCATGTCTTGTCCAAGTTGTGATTTGTTGGCCAAAGTCAAGATCATTTCTTGTCCATCGACATCGATTACGAAGCTTTCCAAAGTCAATGGGTCCTGCTTAACTGAAATCATTAAGCTTGTTGTGCCAAAGTCAAGGCTTAGTTGATTCAGAGGAAAATGTTAAGGAATATATTGGATATATTGGCATATATCGGATATATGTTTCAGACTTGGATGTCCACATATTGGATCTAGGAATGTTGGACAATTATGACCCATAGCATCACTATTTGTACAGATGGTGTTGTTGTACAAATTAATTATGTGACAAAGGAAATTGCTCTTCTGTCATTTGTAATTAGATTACCAAGATGTATAAATGATAGAAGGTCCATATGATTAGTTCCGGATTGAGATGATATGAGACAATATCAATCCATAAAGTTTTAATCATTAAATATCCCTAGTCGTAGTATTATCGAGACATGACATCGATAATGCGGAATAGACTAGTATTACACTTGTGAGCGTTGTGGGAGCATAACGACATAGTTCTCATATATTTGGGTATAGGACACTCATGCAAGTGTAGTAGGAGGTTGTGTTTTACCGATGGTACGGAAAATAGCTTCGCTCTGGATAGACCCCTCAGAATTCCATTGGTAGTATGACTATGTGTCTATGGAAGTCCGAATCAGGGTAGGTGTATTTGGTCTTAACCTGAGACTTGCACCGCTAATACTTGCAACAATCAATATACTTTGGTTTTGGTCGTCCAGGGCTTTAACAAGTTCTGTGTACGCCTCTTCTAGGTATATTGAGAATCGTAGTGTATTGGGTGTGATGTCGAGATAGAAGTATCACTCCAGTCATAGTGGAGATGATGATCACGTAGGATACAAAAATGGTTCTCTTATATGCTGCAGCTATCTGGATATTATGACTAGGTCATGTTTATCCGATTATGGAGACTAGTTACCAGAGATCCGATATGTGCTTTGTACGGGGCAGACATAATTCCAGCCCCAGGCCTTGCACGTGACATCCGATGCTGGATCGAAATACACAATACTACGTATACTACGCCTGATATAGATCACATATTCCAGTAAGGATATTTCTGGAGAATTGGGTAGGCATGGCGCTTTGCTAGAAGCCAACCTTGTCTTATAAATTGGTAAAAACGTAGTACTAGGTACGTACGTGTTCGGATAGTCCGACGACCGGATTTACTGCCAACATATCCTAGGATTTCATGGGTTGCTTCCCGAAGATTCACCGATGACATATGACTCACTCTTTAATTAATTTGGGATTAATTAATGAGAGAGATAAAATTAATCTAGGATTAATTGTGGAGATATTTTATCTGGGATAAAATATTAATTAAAGAGAGAGAATGATTAATTTGGAATTAATCTATAAAATAATATATTCGATATATTATACGAAATTGGATTTCGACGCGGAATTGAAATTAGATTTTAATTCGGGCGAACGAGTTAATTTAGAATTAATTCGTTAGCGACGTAGGTAGTGATTTTTCCAGGCATAATTATTTAATTACGTCGCAACGGAAAATTCGTTAATTTGGAATTAGCGGACCGAGCCCCGGAGTGTTTACGGGCGCACTCGCATTGCAAATTTAAGTGCGGCCCACAAGTCAGATCAAACGTCAAATCACGAGTCAATCAAGTGATGGAAGTCACATCACTTTGAGTGAAGTGATGTCTAGTCACTTTTGATGTGAATAGTGACAAGAGTGGTTGGAAGGCATTAATTGCCGTTTTGGCTCCAAAATTTGGTTTTGACTTTTGGAAATCATATACCAAAATTTTTGTAAAGCTTTTACATTAATTTGTTTTTAGAAAACAAAACAGAAAAACACTCACTCTCTCTTCTCTCTTGCATCTCATGGCCTAGGGCCAATTTCTCTCATTTTGTTCTCAAAAACCGAGAGCCATGAGAATGAAGATGGAAGATTTGTGGCAAATCTTGCCATTGCTAGTACATGAAGAGTCATCCTAAGGTGATCGGGAACTAATTTCGTAAGCTTGGAATTGTTGGACAATTATGACCAATAGCGTCACTATTTGTACAGATCATGGTGTTGTTGTACAAATTAACTATGTGACAAAGGAGATTGCACTCTTATCATTTGTGATTAGATCACCTAGATGTATAAATGATAGGAGGTCCATATGATTAGTTCCTGGATTGAGAATGATATGAGACAGTATCAGTCCACGAAGGTATAATCATTAAATATCCCTAGTCAGAGTATTATCGAGATTGGACATCGATGAATACGTAAAAGACTAGTATTACACTTGTGCGCGTTGTGAGGGCACAACGTCATAGTTCTCATATATTTGGGTATAGCATACTCATGGAAGTGTAATAAGAGGTTGTGTGTTACCGATGGTACGGGAAACAACTTCGCTCTGGATAGACCCCTTCGGAATTCCATTGGTAGTATAATTATGTGTCTATGGAAGTCCGAATTGAGGGTAGGTATATTTGGTCTTAATCTGAGACTTGCACCGCTAATACTTGCAACAATCAATATGCTTTAGTTTTGGTCGTCCAGGGCTTTAACCGGTTCAGTGTACGCCTCTTCTGGGTATATTGAGAATCGTAGTGTATTGGGTGTGATGTCAAGATGGAAGTATCACTTCAGTTATAGTGGAGATGATGATCACGTAAGATACAAAACTTGTTCTCTTATATGCTGCAGCTATCGGGATATTATGACTAGGTCATGTATATCCGATTATAGAGACTAGTTATCAGACATCTGATATATGCTTCGTACGGGGCAGACAAAACTCAGCCCCAGGCATAGCACTTGACCATCCGATACTGGATCGAAATACACAATACTATGTATACTACGCCTGATATAGATCGCTTATTCTTGTAAGCATGTTTCTGGAGAATTGGGTAGGCATGGCGCTTTGCTAGAAGCCAACCTTGTCTTGTAAATCGGTAAAAGCGTAGTGCTAGGTACTTACGTGTACGGATAGTCCGACGACCGTATTTACTGCCAACATATCCGGGGATCTCATGGGTCGCTTCTCGAAGATTCATCGATGACGTATGACTCGCACTTTATTAATCTGGGATTAATTAGATGAGAGAGAAAATTAATCTGGGATTAATTGCGGAGATATTTTATCAGGGATAAAATATCATTAAAAGAGAGAAAACGATTAATTTGGAATTAATCGGTTAAAATAATATATTTGATATATTATACGAAATTGGATTTCGACGCGGAATTAAAATTAGATTTTAATTCGGGCGAACGAGTTAATTTAGAATTAATTCGTTAGCGACGTGAATAGTGATTTTGTTAGGCATAATCATTTAATTACGTCACAATGAAAAATTCGTTAATTTGGAATTAGCAAACCCGAGCCCGGGATTGTTTGCGAGCTCATTCGCATTTCGAATTCGAGTGCGGCACGCAAGTCAAATCAAGCGTCAAAGCAGATGTCACTTTGAGTGATGTGACAAGTTGTCACTTGATTGATTGATGTTGGTGGTTGAAGGCATTTAATGCTTGACTTTTGAAAAAGAAAAATTGGTATATGTTTATTTGTTTTTTGAAAACAAATATCTAATACACATTTTTTTACTCTCTCTCTTCTTCAACCTCTTTCTCTCTCGGTCTTGGACCGATTCTTGTTCTTCTTTTTCTGGTTCATCACCGTGAAACACAAGAAAGAAAATAGGTGATTTTGTTGCAAAATCAAAGTGCTAGCACACTCTAGGAGACATACCAAGGTGATAGGGCAGTAATTTCGTGAGCTTGGAATCCATTTTGGAAGCTTGGAGTTTGAAGATTTCAATGGAGGACCATGGCCGAATTTGAGGACAACAAGAATGCCTACTGCCGAGACTTTGAGGAGCATCAAAGGGCATAAAAAGTTTCGTTGTTCTTCGCATCGCAAAGCCGTTCAATGTGAGTATGTTTCCGTCATATTTCATTTTTGTATTCACTTGTTTCATTGCTTGATAAATGATCCTTGGGACTTAATAGAAACCCAACAATGGTATCAGAGCCATTTGAGCATGAAACATGAATTAGGGTTCTTAACTTTAATTTGGGGCCTTTTGATTTAAGCATGTTTTTGGCAAATTGTTTGTTTGAATATGCTTGTATATGGATAACTTAGAGTTATATGTGATCAATTTGTTGAAAAATTAATTGGATTAATTTTCCCCAATTTGCTTGGCTTGGCCGAAAGTTGAAGGCTCCATAATGTGTTGGATTTTTATTTTTTGATTCATTTGATGACTTGAAAACAATTGGAAATGTTGATTTAATGTTAAATTTGATTCAATTGGATTGGATTTAAAATTGGACATTAAAATCCTCTCATTGCCGAGACACTTTAGCATGAATTGGGTTTGATTTTTTAATTAAATTATGTTGGACATGATTTAATGTTGATAAGCATGATTAATTAGGCTAATTGGTGTTTTGAAAATATTGATTTGGGTAATTAATTATGTAATGCACTTTAGTTTAATTAAATTGTGAAATTGGATTTTTGTAATTTAATTAAATGGGCTTGAATTGGATTTGGGCTTGTAATGTTGTAAATGGGCTTATTGGGCTTGGTTGTACCAAGATGGGTTTAGGCTAAATTGGTTGGATACAATTGGGCCCAAAACCGCTTCCATAAAGCCCAAATGCGACTAAATTGATTTCTATGCTTACAGGGTAATTCCTTGATTGGGCTTTGGTTATTGGGTTTGACCCGAGTTGACCAAAAGTCCACGCTTAAGAAATTAATTAAAAGCCCATTGGTCTTTAATTAAATTAAGGTTGGACGTTAATCGGGCTTTGAGACCCGTAACGATTAAATTTGGAATTTAAGTCGTAAAAGTTCATTAATAAAGTGTAGTATTTAATTTGGAATTAAATAGCGAATTAATATTAAATACAAATTGAATTGGATTTAATTATGTAGTTTAATTTAATTCGAGAATTCGTACTTTGAGTACTTATTCGAAAAACGAGTTTGACTCGCACAAAATCAAATCGTTGTTTGAACATTGGATGGTCATTAATATTCAGATTAATTAATTGGATTAGATTAATTGATAACATGCTTGTTTGAATACATGATTGCGATCCATGAATAATGTATATCGGATGGATATTAGATGGGTGGGGCAATTTTAGAAATTGTTGTAATAAATTTGGAATTGATTAATTGGACCTGCGTGTCCAGCCTTATTACCTCCTTACTCTTTGTATTCTCTTCTCACCTATTCCCCTCAATGTAAATGAGGTTTCTTTAGAAGTGTAGTGTAACGGGTAGAAGTAAATATTTGTGCTAGCGGGAGAGAAGAAAGGGAGAGATATGATCTAGGATCAATGTTTAAGTATCCATCCGTATATCATTATTATATTTATTTATAAGCGCATTTTTATGTATTTAGAATGCATGTTTAAGGGTGTATGATGATGAGACCTTAACAAAGATAATAAATTGGTTGCCAATTTGCACGCAAAAAACCCTCACAAAATATTAAGCGTTTTTACTTCCATTGAGTGATTCTTACTCAAGATCCAACTGGCATTGGTTTGTTGGCCAAAGTCAAGGCCTTTGTCCGTCGAGGGTGTGTTTGAATCATGAAGGCTTTGTTCCATATCAGTGTCTTGTCCAAGTTGTGATTTTGTGGCCAAAGTCAAGATCACTTCTTATCCATCGACATTGATTACGAAGCTTTCCATGGTCAATGGGTCACGCTTAACTGGGATCATCAAGTTTGTTGTGCCAAAGCCAAGGCTTAGTTGATTCAGAGGAAAAAGGTTAGGCAATATATTGGATATATTGGCATCTATAAGATATATGTTTCGGACTTGGATGTCCCCCTACTGGATCTAGGAATTGGATTGGATCCAATTGATCTTAGAGATCTACCTTGTTAATTATCATACAATTTGTTGGCCAAAGTCAAGATTGTGTGATATTTAACGGGATCTTAGCCCACTAGGAAACACGGTTTCCCGAGTACTCGACAGAGTGTTAGAGGCTCGCCGAAAAATAGTGGGAGGTAAGAATTAAATTTGCAATATTCGTTTAATTACTTGCCATACGCGCTCAAACAAATATCATTCGTCAAATAAATTAAATGTTAGTTGGACTAATATTTAAATTGTTATTTTAATAAAAACAGTTGGACTGTATTCAAACAAATTAAAAGTATAGTTGATTAATATAGTTGGACTATAATAATCATTATATTTAATAGTACCTAAATCGTTAATTAAATATTTGGACTATTAAAATCAAGATAAAATTGAAAGATTGACATTTAAAACATAATCCTAGGGAAAATGTATTTAAATGGTTCAATTTGGGAATAATTTCAGGATAGTCCTGGAAAATAATAAGTTACTTTATTTGATAAAATAACATATTATGCCTAAGCCCGGACTTAAGCAAATAGTAGAGCATGATCTTTGGAAGATTCATGTGATGATAACTTAAGTGCTTAATCCATTAAACTTGTCAAATAGACTCCTTAATTTCTTTATCAGAACTAAGGATTAGATCCTTAAAGTATGATAAATGAAATTGAAGGATCTTCAAAGACCTATCCTTGGATCTTAGAAGTACTAAATTGCAATAATAACTCTTGGAGAGTTAATGACTATTCTCAAGGAGATAAAGTCAAAATTTGCAATAGACAAGTAGCGCAAGGCGCACCTTACTTCGATATTCTAGTAACATTAAGGATAATGAAATAAACACATTGAAATAAACAAATCTTTATTTATTTATAAACAAATAAACACTCTATTATATAAAGATGTTTCTTCTGATCAAATCAGTTTGAGCTATTTGTTTGTCATGTTATATGTTTGAGATTTTATTTATATTCAAAATATAAATGTTGGTATTCACATTTAATGTGTTTATTTCAATATCATCTTTATATAATAGAGTGTTTATTTCAATGTGTTTATTTGAAGTAAGGTGAATAGAGTGTTTATTTTATTTATATTCAAAATATAAATGTTGTTATTCACATTTAATGTGTTTATTTCAATATTATCTTTATATAATAGAGTGTTTATTTCAATGTGTTTATTTATATTCAAAATATAAATGCTGTTTTTCACAGACTATAATGATTTTGCCTTTGCCTATATCATCTTTATTTCAATATTCACATTTAATGTGTTTATTTCAATATCATCTTTATCTAGGCCAAAGGCTTTTGGGTGTTGAAATAGGCAAAGGCAAAATCATTATAGTCCTATGGGAAGATAAAAGGACATATCCCAAAAATGTCTGCCTAAATTGTGGCAAACGGGATCGCGGAAGCGTGACTACCGTTTGGACAAGGCAGACATGAAGGAATTGAAGAACGGGCAACGCTCTGACTTCAAATATGTTTGTCATCATTATGTTCACTACTAGTATTAAAATTGGATTTTAAATACTTAGTGTGGTACATAAAATATATGTATTGATGTTCAGAATCTGTTATGAACAGTATACTGACTTCAATTGAGATAAACCTGCGAATTGGTAACGGGACGAAAGTCGTTGTTTTAACCGTAGATACCTAATTTAGGAACTACCCTTCGAGTGTGTACTTAAATTAGGAAACTGTTATAATGTAACTAGTTTGACTAGAAACATTATCTCTATATCAGTGTTTAATCCGTTGCGGATTTACCTTTATATTCTAGAACACTAAAGTATTTTATTATATAAAGATGATATTGAAATAAACACATTAAATGTGAATAACAGCATTTATATTTTGAATATAAATAAAATCTCAAACATATAACATGACAAACAAATAGCTCAAACTGATTTGATCAGAAGAAACATATTGTGGCATTGTTGTCTGGGACACAATTAAACAAGAATCGTATATCCGCACTTTTGAAGAGTGGGTACTAGGACTAATTTGATTCCATTCAAATAAAGTCTACGAATCTAGTTTATTGGGCAGAGTGCCTATAACACATTTACTTGTTAAAAGTGTAAATGCAACCGATCTGTTAGCCCTAGTTTATAATAAAGCAAGTGGGCCCATGTCTAGCAAGGCTAGAGGTGGATATGAATATTTTGTGACCTTTACGGATGTGGCATCGCGTTATGGTTATGTGTTTCTTTTGAAACACAAATCGGAAACTTTTACAGTTTAGACACGAAATAGACAAACAGATCGGCTAAAGTATTAAACCGTCACGGTAAGACCGTAATGGAAAATACTTAAGCAATAAGTTTCTTATATACTTGAAAGAGTATAGTATTATTTCAACGAGGACTCCTCCCGAAACACGTCAATTTGACGGTGTGTCCGAACTGAGTAACCGAATTTTGTTAGACATGTTAAGGTTAATCATGAGTCGCTCTGAGCTACCATTTCCTTCAACGGATAAGCATAAACAGTGCAAAACTTATTTTGAATAAGGTTCCATAAAAATCTGTTTGACAGATTTCATATTAGATATGAACAGGAAAGAAACCGGGTTTCTCATTCCTGAATATTTGGGTATGCTAGGCATATGTTTGGATGATACCAAACTAGAACCCAAATTGGATAAGTGCCAATTGTAGGTTATCCAAGGGAAACCATAAGTATAGTACTTATACATCTCACAAGAGAACAATTTTTAATTGTTGCTCGCCATGCGGTTTTCCTAAGAGGAATACCGATATGCAGTGGTAAGTGGGAGGATAGTAAATCTCGATGAAAATCATAGAAATATTATTCCAGGCACCGATCCTAATGGAACATAAATATTTCATCAAGGATGAAACTATACCATTAATCTTCAAATACACAAGAACCGCGTATGTCGGAGAGAGTCAGAAAACAACCTAGGGTATGGGTTTCTGATCTCACCTTATAAAGATGTCAATCTTATTGAGGAATACCAACTGACTACGTATGAGGAAGTGATACAAAGTATCGACTCCCTATTATGGCAAAGTGCCATGAGTCCGAAATGGATTCCATGTAAACAACCAAGTTTGGATACTAGTTGTTGTACCACAAGGCATTGTGCCTAATGGTACTATATAAGTCTTCAAGGAAGACGTACATGGAACGCAACATACCAACGTATAAAGCTAGACTTTTAGCGGAAAGGTATCGTTATCAACATTGTGTCGATTACGATTCAACCTTTTACATGTTGCCACAGTAAATCCATTTGGATAATGCTTGCTAAAGCTGCATGTTTCATTTATGAAATATGACAGCCGAACGGTAAAATCGCTTTCCTGAAAAGGAAACCTTTTGGAGGATGTTTACAACATCCTGACGGTTTTGTCGTACCAAAACTAACAAACAAGGTTTGCAAGTAATTCGATCCATGTATGGATTGAAGCAAGCATTGAGTTCTTAGAATTATCGTTTTGATGTAATCATAATGGTTTATGATTCAATTCAAAACGAAAATGATTCTTGTGTATATAAAGAGGTTAGTGGGAGTGCACTGACAATAAATGTCCTATAAATAATGATAATATATGTCATTTCTTGGAAAAGAGATTCCAATAAAACAATCGATGAAAGTTTGGCTTTCATGAAAACTCTCCGAGAAATCGTACATTGAAAAATGTACGCGCCCTGGTGTCTCATACGCTTTGAGCATATGGATTAACAAACAGGCCAATCCAAGTGTAGTCACTGGATTGAAATTAAGAACATCCTTTAGTTTCTTAGAGAACTAAGGATGTTGTCTTATACTATGGAGAAGGAGAACTTGAAGTGACTGGGTTCACTACTGCAAGTTTCCAGACCGACAAAACGACTACGAGTCGCAAAAATGGTACTATACAGTTTGAAAAATGGAACAGTATGCTGGAAATCTGTTGGGGTAGGTGCTCACAGCGCCAATTCCCGGTTATATTTCTTTATAAATACTTCTGTAAAACATTATTATTTTGAATAATATATGCAGTTTCTATAATATAATGTATCTTTTAATATGGTAAAGACGTAATGACCTTAGAATGACTAGTCATGGTACAGTTGCAAAAGAGTCGCAACTGACATTGAGTTGTATCATGACGTTGTCATTCTCAGACAGTTCCTGGTCAAGGTTTACAATACTTGGTCAGTATAGTAAACCCGTTGAGACCGGTACATGTCGTATACTAGAATATATTATTCCAATGGTTTCTCAATGAACCATAAGTCTTGGAGACTAGTATAGACGTGTAGGTGTTTATAGCAGATAAACACTGAACGACTCACCGAAGATTCTTAATGGATGGTACACCAACGTCAATAAGAATCTTTTCGGATTGAGTAGCACTTGTGATTCTTAGACTTGAGATGCCACTGTGGGCGCATGAGACATCTTCTACACTTAGATGGCAGTCACGTCACAGATCTATTTAGATCAGACCTCCGCCTGTTCGTTAGGTGTAGATAGATCCTCAGGGTGTCCTGTGCGTATCAAGATAGGATCTGTCAGTTCTGTGTATCAGAGCATAGGTAGTCCATGTGATTAGCAATCAGATAAAACCATGGGCCCGTGGTATAGTTTAGAAGCCAGTTCTAAATATTCTTTTGGAGATTACTAATAGAATAGTCGACTGGATAATCCCAATAGAGATTTGACGTTTACATCTATATCTCTGGGATATATCCGGATACTTGTGACGGAGGAATTATACATTTGCCATGACCTCGACCTGTATGATTCAACGAGTTTATCCGTGGTCGTCATAATTTACGGGTGGATAAATTATGGACACGAAATTGGATTTCGTGACTAATATGCCTGAATCTAGAGAGTCTCACTAATGAAATATACTCGTAGAGCACTAGGGCAACATACATAAATAATATTGATTATTTATAAATTCGTTTAAAGGTTAAACGCAAAATACATGTGATGGACCCGATAGTCATTTCCTTAATTTTTTGTGTATTTGCATTTAATACTTGATTAATTCAAATACACATTAATTAATTGTCAAAATGAGATATTTGACTAATATCATAAATGAATATATGTATTTAATTTTTAATGTAAATATTATACATATATTTAATATATTTGTATTTAATTAATTAATTGATTATTTAATTATTAAATGATTAAATTAATTAAAGTATAGATATTTTAAAGTTATGATATTTGTTTTAATGGCTAAGTTGAAATTGTTGACTTGGTTGAATTTATCATTAAAGTGTAATGATCATTTTAACAAGTTGCAAATTGAAATTCAAATGAAATGAAAACAAAATATCTTCTAAATTACCTTAGCAATGTTCGGCCAAGGGCAAAAGTGAGCAAGTATATATTTTTGGAGAATGGAAGTTTTTTGGAAAGGGTTGAGCATGTATAAAGATCATAGAATGTTACTAATAAGTTAATAAGTATTCTATTGATGGTTTAAGAAACTAGTTGCCATTCTAGAGTTATTGACCCACTCTTAGATGACCTAGAATTGTTCTATAATTATTTCATTATGGTGAGGCTTGTAATGGTGTTTTAGAAACTTGATTTAAGTGTTGGTTTCAAGTTTCTGACCTTGTACCACCTTTTGGCTTTTCATTTATGTTGAGTATTTGGATTTGTATATGATGCATGTAAAATACTCTTCTGTTTGATTGTGGTCAGACCTAATGTGGTCGGCACTAATATGGTCGGACCTCGTCTGGTCGGACCTAATATGGTCGGCACTTATGTGGTCGGACCTCGTCTGGTCGGACCTAATATGGTTGGCACTTATGTGGTCGGACCTCGTCTGGTCGGACCTAATGTGGTCGGCATTTATGTGGTCGGACCTCGTTTGGTCGGACCTAATGTGGTCGGCACTTATGTGGTCGGACCTCGTCTGGTCGGACCTAATGTGGTCGGCACTTATGTGGTCAGACCTCGTCTGATCAGACCTAATATGGTCGGCACTAATGTGGTCGGACCTCGTCTGGTCGGACCTAATGTGGTCGGCATAAAGGGCCTTTTGTGGTCGGATTATTACTTCATCTGATTGGATCATGCAGATGAGTAATTAATTTTGGGTTTAGGTGAAATCCGAATAGATTATTCATATTAGATATTGAATAATCTACTCGGTATTTTGAAAAAGTTTTGAAATACGATTTCAGCTCGACCCAAGTTTCCGCTACGCCCGACCCGAGAATCCCTACAAAATGGTATCAGAGCGAGTCTGATTCTAGGCCCCCTAAAATGATTAGCCTTAATTAAATCAATATTTAATCATGTTTTCTTGACTTTATACATGCTTATTATAATCTATTTGGTTAGATTTAGGGTGTATGACACTTAGCGGAAAATCTCTAATTAATAAGGTTTAAATGTAATTATGTATTTGATGCATGTTATATGGTCCATCTTGTCAATACGGTTTATGAATATTTCTCCGTGACACTTATGCGCGTTGTGAGGGCACAACGGCATCGATGAATACGTAAAAGACTATTATTACACTTGTGCGCGTTGTGAGGGCACAACGGCATAGTTCTCATATATTTGGGTATAGGATACTGATGCAAGTGTAATAGGAGGTTGTGTTTTACCGATGGTACGGGAAACAGCTTCGCTCTGGATAGACCCCTTCAGAATTCCATTGGTAGTATAACTATGTGTCTATGGAAGTCCGAATTGAAGGTAGGTGTATTTGGTCTTAACCTGAGACTTGCACCGCTAATACTTGCGACAATCAATATACTTTGGTTTTGGTCGTCCAGGGCTTTAACCGGTTCTGTGTACGCCTCTTCTGGGTATATTGAGAATCGTAGTGTATTGGGTGTGATGTCAAGATGGAAGTATCACTTCAGTTATAGTTGAGATGATGATCACGTAGGATACAGAACTTGTTCTCTTATATGCTGCAGCTATCGGGATATTATGACTAGGTCATGTATATCCGATTATAAAGACTAGTTACCAGACATCCGATATGTGCTTCGTACGGGGCAGACACAACTCCAGCCCCAGGCCTAGCACATGACCATCCGATACTGGATCGAAATACACAATACTATGTATACTACGCCTAATATAGATCGCTTATTCCTGTAAACATGTTTCTGGAGAATTGGGTAGGCATGGCGCTTTTCTAGAAGTCAACATTGTCATGTAAATCGGTAAAAGCGTAGTGCTAGATACTTACGTGTACGGATAGTCCGATGACCGTATTTACTGCCAACATATCTGGGGATCTCATGGGTCGCTTCCCGAAGATTCACCGATGAAGTATGACTCGTACTTTATTAATCTGGGATTAATTAGATGAGAGAGAAAATTAATATGGGATTAATTACGGAGATATTTTATCTGGGATAAAATATCATTAACAGAGAGAAAATGATAAATTTGGAATTAATCGATTAAAATAATATATTTGATATATTATACGAAATTGGATTTCGACGCGGAATTAAAATTAGATTTAATTCGTTAGTGATGTGAATAGTGATTTCGCTGGGCATAATCATTTAATTGCGTCGCAACGGAAAATTCATTAATTTGGAATTAGCAAACCCGAGCCCGGGATTGTTTGCGAGGGCATTCGCATTTCGAATTCGAGTGCGGCACGCAAGTCAAATCAAGCGTCAAATCATTAGTCGCATCAAGCGTCAAATCACATGTCACTTTGAGTGATGTGACAAGTTATCACTTGATTGATTGATGTTGGTGGTTGAAGGCATTTAATGCTTGACTTTTGAAAAAGAAAAATTGGTATATGTTTATTTGTTTTTTGAAAAAAAATATCTCATACACATTTTTTTACTCTCTCTCTTCTTCAACCTCTTTCTCTCTCGGTCTTGGACCGATTCTTGTTCTTCTTTTTCTGGTTCATCACCGTGAAACACAAGAAAGAAAATAGGTGATTTTGTTGCAAAATCAAAGTGCTAGCACACTCTAGGAGACATACCAAGGTGATAGGGCAGTAATTTCGTGAGCTTGGAATCCATTTTGGAAGCTTGGAGCTTGAAGATTTCAATGGAGGACCATGGCCGAATTTGAGGACAACAAGAATGCCCACTGCCGAGACGTTGAGGAGCATCAAATGGCATAAAAAGTTTCGTTGTTCTTCGCATCGCAAAGCCGTTCAATGTGAGTATGTTTCCGCCATATTTCATTGTTGTATTCACTTGTTTCATTGCTTGATAAATGATCCTTGGGACTTAATAGAAACCCAACATGAATCACCATTTGCGAAAGCTTGGAGCTTGGAGCACACTTGGAGGTGGTGACCGAAAATGGAGAAGGCTGAAAATAGCCCACTGTAGAGCACACGATAAAGAGCAAAGCCAAGAGCTTCATGGAGCAAGGGCTTGTGTTCATCGCGTCGCAAAAGCCGCTCAATGTGAGTATGATTCCGCCATTCTTCATTGAGTATTCACACATGTTTATTGCTTGAAAATGATCCTTGGGACTTAATAGAAACCCAACAGTGGTATAAGAGCCATTTTGAGCATGAAACAAATTAGGGTAAAATGGGTAAATTGAATTTGAGCATGATTTGATGAAATTAATTGATTGAGTATGCGTGAATAATGTTGTATTGAAGTTGTATTGGATAAATTTCATGAAAAAGGTGATTGGATCAATTTTCCCAATTGGTTTGGCTTGGCCGAATACTACATGTGCCCTAAAGTCATGGTATTTTTTGTTTCTTTGATCATTGGATGACTTGAAACAATTGGGAATTGTTGATTTGAGAATTAATTGGATTGAATTTGAAATTGGACAAAAACCCAAATTACCGTGAGCTTATGCATGGAAAATGATGTGTTTTTGATTCAAATTGTGTTGGACATGAATTGATGAAAATTACCATAATTAATTGTACAAATTTGTGTTTTGGAAATGTTAATTTGGGTAATTTATTATGGCATACACTTTAGGTTAATTAAGTTATGAAATTTGGAATTCGGTAATTCAATTAAATAGGCTTATATTTGGAATTGGGCCTTAAAAGTTGTAATTGGGCTTAATGGGCTTGGTTGTACCAAGTTAGGTTTAGGCTAAATTGGTTGGATCTAATTGGGCCCAAAACCATATCCATAAAGTCCAATTATGACTTAATGGACCTTTAATATTAATTGGGTCTAATGGGCCTCAATTGGTTTCTTGGCAAATAAGGGTGATTCCTTAAATGGGCTTTGGTATTTGGGTTTGACCCATGTTAACCAAAAGTCATTGCCTTAGAAATTAATTAAAAGCCCATTGGACTTTAAATTAAATTGATATTGGATGTTAATCGGGCTTTGAGACCCGTAACGATTAGATTTGGAATCTAAGTCGTAAAGGTACATTAAAAAGTGTAATTATTTAATTTGGAATTAAATAAATGAATTAGTATTAAATAAAAATTAAATTGGATTTAATGTTGTAGTTTAATTTAATTCAAGAATTCGTACTTTGAGTACTTATTCGCAAAACGAGTTAGACTCGCGCAAAATCAAATCGTTGTTTGAACATTGGATGGTCATTAATATTCAGATTAATTATTGGATTAGATTGATTGATAAAATGCTTGTGTGAATACATGAATGCGATGCATGAATAATGTATATCGGATGGATATTAGATGTGTGGGGCAATTTTGGAAATTGTTGTAATAAATTTAGAATTTATTAATTGGACCTGTGTGTCCAGCCTATTACCTCCTTACTATTTGTATTTCTCTTCTCACCTATTCCCTTCAATGTAAATGAGGTTTCTTTAGAAGTGTTATGTAATTGGGTAGAAGTAATACTTGTGCTAGCGGGAGAAAGGAAATGGAGAGATTTGTTCTAGGAACAATGTGTTTAAGTATCCATCCGCATATCATTATTATATTTATATGCGCCTTATTATGTGTTTAGAATGCATGTTTAAGGGTGTATGATGATGAGACCTTAACGAAGATAATTAATTGGTTGCCAATTGCACGCGAAAAACCCTCAACATCATATTAAGCGTTTTTCCTTCCATTGAGTGATTCTTACTCAAGATCGAAGACTGACACTGGTTTGTTGGCCAAAGTCAATACCTTTGTCCGTCGAGGATGTGTTTGAATCATGAAGGCTTTGTTCCATATCGGTGTCTTGTCCAATTTGTGATTTGTTGGCCAAAGTCAAGATCACTTCTTGTCCATCGACATTGATTACGAAGCTTTCCATAGTCAATGGGTTCCGCTTAACTGGGATCACTAAGTTTGTTGTGCCAAAGCCAAGGCTTAGTTGATTCAGGGAAAAAGGTTAGGCAATTTATTGGATATATTGGCATATATAAGATATATGTTTCGGACTTGGATGTCCACCTACTGGATCTAGGAATTGGATGGGATCCAATTGATCTTAGAGATCTACCTAGTTAATTATCAAACAATTTGTTGGCCAAAGTCAAGATTGTGTGTTATTTAACGGGATCCTTGCCCACTAGGAAACAAGGTTTCCCGAGTACTCCACAGAGGGTTAGAGGCTCGCCGAAAAATAGTGGGAGGCAAGTATTAAATTTAAAATATTCGTTTAATTACTTGCCATACGCGCTCATTTCAATTTTTCGTCAAATAAATTAATCTATTAGTTGGACTAATATTTTATCGTTGTTTTAATTGAACAGTTGGACTGTATTCAAACAATTTCAATTAATAGTTGATTTTATAATTGGATTATAGTAATCAATATAATTGAACTTAATCAATTAAATTATAGTTGATTATATAGTTGGACTATAGTAATCATTATAATGAATAGTACCTAAAATCGTTGATTAAAAGTTGGACTATTATAATCAAGAAAAATGAAAGATTAGTGTTTAAAACAGAATCCTGGGTGAAAAATATATTTAAACGACTTTAATTTTCAAATTGGGAATAATTTCAGGATAGTCCTGGAAACCGATAAGTTACTTTATTTAATATAGTGACGTCTCGAACCTAAGCCCAGAGTTGAGCAAATAAGTAGAACATGATATTTGGATATTCATGTGATGATACTTTAGTGCTTAATCCATTATGCTTGCCGCAAAGACTCCTTAATTTCTTAATCAGAACTAAAGATTAGATCCTTATAGTATGATATTGAAATTGAAGGATCTTCATAGATCTATTTTAGATCTTAGAAGTACTTAACTGCAATAGTAAACTCTTGGAGAGTTAATGGCTATTCTCAAGGAGACAAAGCCAAAGTTTGCAATAAGGCAAGAAGCGCAAGGCGCACCTTACTTCGATATTCTAGAAGGCCAAGGCTTGGCCAAAGGCTTCTGGGGTGTGGAAAAAGGGCAAAGGTAAAATCATTATAATCTTCTGGGAAGACATAGGACATATCCCAAGATGTCTGCCTAAATTGTGGAAAACGAGATCACAGAAGCGTGACTGCCGTATGGACAAGGCAGACATGAAGGAATTGAAGACAGTGCAAGGCTCCGACTTCAAATATGTTTGTCATAAATATGTTCACTACTAGTATTAAAATTGGATTTTAGATACTAAAAGTGTGGTACATAAAAATATGCTTTGGTGTGGAGAATCTGCTAATTAGCAGGATACTGACTTCAGATGAGATCAATCTGCGAATTGGAAACGGGACGAAAGTCGCTGTTTTAACCTTAGATACCTAAGTTTAGGAACTACCCTTCGGGTGTGTACTAAATTAGGAAACTGTTAAGTGTAACTAGTTTGCTAGAAAATTATCTCTATATCAGAGTATAATCCATTGCGGATATACCTTTATACTTTAGAACACTAAAGTGTTTTATTTTATAAAGATGATATTGAGATAATACATTAGATGTGAATAATAGTATTTATATTTTGAATATAAATAAATCTCAAACATATAACATGACAAACAAATAGCTCAAACTGATTTAATCAGTTGAGACTTATTTGTGGCATTGTTGTCTGGGACACAATTAAACAAGAATCGTATATCCACACTTTCGAAGAGTGGGTACTAGGACAAATTTGATTATAATCAAATAAAGTCTATGAATCTAGTTTATTAGGTAAAGTGCCTATAACACCTTTACTTGATAAAAGTGTAAGTGCCACCGATCTGTTAGCCCTCGTTCATACTGACGTAAGTGGGCTCATATCTAGCTAGGCTAGAGGTGGATATGAATATTTCGTGACCTTTACGGATGTGGCATCGCGTTATGGTTATGTGTTTCTTTTGAAACACAAATCAAGAAACTTTTACAGTTTCGACACGAAATAGACAAACAGATCGGTTAAAGTATTAAACCGTCACGGTAAGACCGTGATGGAAAATACTTAAGCAATAAGTTTCTCGTATACTTGAAAGAGTATAATATTCTTTCAATGAGGACACCTCCCGGAACACGTCAGTTTGACGGTGTGTCCGAACTGAGTAACCGAATTTTGTTAGACATGATAAGGTTAATCATGAGTCGCTCTGAGCTACCATTTCCTTCAACGGATAAGCATAAACAGTGCAAAACTTATTTTGAATAAGGTTCCATAAAAAATCTGTTAGACAGATTTCATATTAGATATGAACAGGAAAGAAACCGGTTTTCTCATTCCTGAAGATTTGGGAATGCTAGGCATAAGTTTGGATGATACCAAACTAGAACCCAAATCGGATAAGTGCCTAATTGTAGGTTATCCTAGGGAAACCAAAGTATAGTACTTATACATCTCACAAGAGAACAATGTAAATGTTGTTCTCCATGCGGTTTTCCTAAGAGGAATACCTATATGCAGTGGTAAGTGGTAGGAAAGTAAAACTCGATGAAAATCAGAGTAGTACTGTTCCAGGCACCGATTCCTTAATGGAACACAAATAGTTCATCAAGGATGAAACTATACCAATAATATTCGAATACACAAGAGTCACGTAAGTCGGAGAGAGTCAGAAAATAACCTGGGAGGTATGGGTTTCTGATCTCACCTCATAAAGATGTCAATCTTATTGAGGAACACGAACTGACTACGTATGAGGAAGTGATACAAGGTTATCAACTCCTTATTATGGCAAAGTGCCATGAAGTCGAAAATGGATTCCATGTATACCAACTAAGTTTGGATACTAGTTGTTGTACCGGAAGGCATTGTGCCTATTGGTACTATATAAGTCTTCAAGGAAGACATACATGGAAGGCAACATACCAACGTACTAAGCTGGGCTTGTAGTAAAAAGGTATCGTTATCAACATTGTGTCGATTACAATGAAACCTTTTACTCGTTGCCATGGTTAAATCCATTTGGATAATGCTTGCTGATGCTGCATGTTTCATTTATGAAATATGGCAGCTGAACGGAAAAATCACTTTCCTTAAACGGAAATCTTTTGGAGGATCTTTACAACATCCTGACGGTTTTGTCGTACCAAAACTAGCAAACAAGGTTTGCAGGTAATTCGATCCATGGATGGATTGAAGCAAGCATTGCGTTCTTGGAATTATCGTTTTGATGTAATCATAATGGTGTATGATTTAATTCAAAACGAAAATGATTCTTGTGTATATAAGGAGGTTAGTGGGAGCGTACTGATAATGAATGTCCTAAGTAATAATGATAATACGTCATTTCTTAGAAATGACATTCCCATAATACAATCGGTGAAGGCTTGGCTTTCATGAAAATTCTCCGTAGAATTCTTGGGAGAGACAACCTTTATTCTAGGAATAAAGATCTACTGGGTTAGATTTAAAGTTGTTAATACTCTCCGAGAACTCGTACATTTAAATAAATGTACGCGACCTGGTGTCTCATACTCTTTGAGCATATGGAGTCACAATCAGGCCAATCCAAGTGATAGTCACTGGATTGATGTTAAGAACATCCTTAAGTATCTTAGAGGAACTAAGGATGTTGTCTTATACTATGGAGAATGAGAACTTGAAGTGACTGGGTTCACTGTTGCAAGTTTCCTAACCGAAATAAACGACTATAAGTCGTAACAATGGTACTACAAAGTTTGAATAATGGAACAGTGAGCTGGAAATCTTCCATGCAAGATACTGTTACCGAATAAATAAACAACCAAGCGGGTTATTGCTGCAGCTGAGGCAGCAATAGAAGCCATTTGGGTTGATAATAATCTAATTAGATTAGATATAGTTCTGTTAGTAGCTGAGCTAGGCTACAGCGCAGGCTAAAGAATTAATGGTCTCATCAACGATCCAGATATATACATCGAATATTCATCTGATTCGTTCGGATCATACATCGTGGCGATGTGATGATCGAATAAATCGCATCAGATGATAATCATGTGAATCCACTGACGAAAGCTTTTTCTCAGCAGTAGTTTGAGCAAACCGTACGTAGTTCGGGTGTTGGACACTTGAGTGATTGGCTATAGGCCAAGTGGGAGATTGTTGGACAGTTATGACCCATAGCATCACTATTTGTACAGATCTTGGTGTTGTTGTACAAATTAACTATGTGACAAAGGAAATTGCTCTTCTGTCATTTGTAATTAGATTACCAAGATGTATAAATGATAGAAGGTCCATATGATTAGTTCCAGATTGAGATGATATGAGACAGTATCAATCTATAAAGGTTTAATCATTAAATATCCCTAGTCGTAGTATTATCGAGACAGGACATCGATAATACGGAATAGACTAGTATTACACTTGTGCGCGTTGTGGGAGCAAAACGGCATAGATCTAATATATTTGGGTATAAGATACTCATGATAGTGTAGTAGGAGGTTGTGTTTTACCGATGGTACGGAAAACAGCTTCGCTCTGGATAGACCCCTCGGAATTCCATTGGTAGTATGACTATGTGTCTATGGAAGTCTGAATCAGGGTAGGTGTATTTGGTCTTAACCTGAGACTTGCACCGCTAATACTTGCGACAATCAATATACTTTGGTTTTGGTCGTCCAGGGCTTTAACAGGTTCTGTGTACGCCTCTTCTGGGTATATTGAGAATCGTAGTGTATTGGGTGTGATGTCGAGATGGAAGTATCACTCCAGTCATAGTTGAGATGATGATCACGTAGGATACGGAACTGGTTCTCTTATATGCTACAGCTATCTGGATATTATGACCAGGTCATGTTGATCCGATTATAGAGACTAGTTACCAGAGATCTGATATGTGCTTCGTACGGGGCAGACACAATTCTAGCCCCAGGCCTTGCACGTGACATCCGATGCTGGATCGAAATACGCAATATTACGTATACTACCCCAGATATAGATCACATATTCCAGTAATGATATT
The DNA here is from genome assembly GCA_019454045.1 of Zanthoxylum bungeanum. Classification (NCBI taxonomy): domain Eukaryota; kingdom Viridiplantae; phylum Streptophyta; class Magnoliopsida; order Sapindales; family Rutaceae; genus Zanthoxylum; species Zanthoxylum bungeanum. The sequence goes on along the minus strand of SKCR01036816.1, from coordinate 66,175 downwards.
TCTGGAGAATTGGGTAGGCATCGCTTTGCTAGAAGCCAACCTTGTCTTGTAAATCGGTAAAAACGTAGTACTAAGTACGTACGTGTTCGGATAGTCCGACGACCGAATTTACTGCCAACATATCTGGGGATCTCATGGGTCGCTTCTCGAAGATTCACCGATGACGTATGACTCGCTCTTTAATTAATCTGGGATTAATTAATGAGAGAGATAAAATTAATCTAGGATTAATTGCGGAGATATTTTATCTGGGATAAAATATTAATTAAAGAGAGAGAACGATTAATTTGGAATTAATCGATAAAATAATAAATTCGATATATTATACGAAATTGGATTTTGACGAGGAATTGAAATTAGATTTTAATTCGGGTGAACGAGTTAATTTAGAAATAATTCGTTAGCGACATGAATAGTGATTTTGCCAGGCATAATTATTTAATTACATCGCAACGAAAAATTAGTTAATTTGGAATTAGCGAACCCGAGCCCGGGAGTGTTTGCGGGCGCACTCACATTGCAAATTTAAGTGCGGCCCACAAGTCACATCAAGCGTCAAATCACTAGTCAATCAAGTGATGGAAGTCACATCACTTTGAGTGAAGTTATGTCTAGTCACTTTTGATTTGAATAGTGACAAGAGTGGTTGGAAGGCATTAATTGCCATTTTGGCTCCAAAATTTGGTTTTGACTTTTGGAAATCATATACCAAAATTTTTGTAAAGCTTTTTCATTAATTTGTTTTTAGAAAACAAAAAAGAAAAACACTCACTCTCTATTCTCTCTTGCATCTCACGGCCTAGGGCCAATTTCTCTCCTTTTGTTCTCCAAAACCGAGAACCATGAAAAGGAAGATGGAAGATTTGTGGCAAATCTTGCCATTGCTAGCACATGAAGAGTCATCCTAAGGTGATATGGAACTAATTTCGTGAGCTTGGAATCACCATTTACGAAAGCTTGGAGCTTGGAGCACACTTGGAGGTGGTGACCGAAAATGGAGAAGGCTCAAAATAGCCCACTGCCGAGCACACAACAATGAGCAAAGCCGAGAGCTTCATGGAGCAAGGGCTTGTGTTCATCACGTCGCAAAAGTCGTTCAATGTGAGTATGATTCCGCCATTCTTCATTGAGTATTCACACATGTTTATTGCTTGAAAATGATCCTTGGGACTTAATAGAAACCCAACAAGGAATTGGATGGGATACAATTTATCTTAGAGATCTACCTAGTTAAATATCATACAACTTGTTGGCCAAAGTCAAGGTTGTGTGTTATTTAACAGGATCCTAGCCCACTAGGAAACTAGGTTTCCCGAGTACTCCACAGAGGGTTAGAGGCTCGCCGTAAAATAGTGGGAGGCAAGTATTAAATTTGCAATTTCGTTTAGATACTTGCCAATATGCACTCATTTCATTTTTTGTCATTAATTTATAAATATATTAGTTGGAGTAATAATTCAATTGTTGTTTTAATTTAGAAGTTGGACTGTATTCAAACTACTTTATTTATAGTTGATTCTATAATTGGATTATGGTAATCAATATATTTTGATTAACCAATCAAATAGTAGTTGATTATATAGTTAGACTATAGTAATCATTATATATGATTGTACCCGAAATCGTTGATTGGATAGTTGGACAATTGGAATCAAGATAACTGAAAGATTAGCGTTTAGAACATAATCTTGGGAGAAAATGTCTTTAAACGGCTCCAATTTTCAGATTGGGAATAAAACCTCAGGACAGTCCTGGGAACTGAGAAGTTTTTCAATTTGATAGAGAAACATCTCGGGCCTGAGCCCGGAGTTGAGCAAATAGTGGAGCATGAGTTTTGGAAGACTCATGGTGATGATAACTTTAGTGCTCAATCATTTATGCTTAATGCAATGACACTTTAATTTTGTCGTCAAAACTAAGGATTAGATCCTTATACCATGATGTTGAAATTAAAGGATCTTCATAGATCTTAGAAGTATGAATTGCAAAAGAAGCTCTTTCGCTCGCGTATGTCAGAGGGTACATCTGTCGAGCACTAAGTGTCACAGATGATTACTGACATCGATCAGCTAGGTTAGTTGGGCATTACCTATGTGGCTGAGACTACCAAAGATTTGATCTTATAGTCTCTACCCGAAAGCTGGGCCAAGTTCATTATGAACCAAGAGAAAACTCTTGGAGAGTTGATGGCAATGCTCTAGGAGGCGGAGCCATAGCTTCTAAAATGGGCAAAGGGAAAATCGTCACAGTCTTCTAGGAAGACAAATGACATATCCCAAGATGTCTACCTAAACTGTGGCAAACGGGGTCACTGGATGCGTGACTGCCGTATAGACAAGGCAGACATGAAGGAAGCGAAGGCGGGGCAAGGCTCCGGCTTCAAGTATGTTTGTCATAAAAATGTTCACTATTAGTTTCAAAATTCGATTTTTGATACTTTATGTGGTACATAAATATGTACTGATGTGCAGAATCTGCTAATTAGCATGAAACTGACTTCAGTTGAGATCTACCTGCGAGTTAAAAACGGGACGTGAGTCACTGTTTTAACTGTAGAAACCTAATTTTAGGAACTACCCTTTTGGCATGTACTTAAATTAGGAAACTGTTATAATGTACCTAGTTTGACTAGAAACATTATCTCTATATCTAGTATAACTCATTGCGGGTATACATTTATATTCTAGAACACTAAGTGTTTTGTTTATAAAGACGATATTGAGATAAACACATTAGATGTGAATAACAACATTTATATTTTGAATATAAATGAATCTCAAACATATAACATGACAAACAAATAGCTCAAACTGAATTAATCAGATGAGACTTATTTGTGGCATTGCTGTCTGGGACACATTAACAAGACTCGTATATCCACACTTTCGAAGAGTGGGTACTAGGATGGATTTGATTCTAATTCAAATGATGTCTATGAATCTAGTTTATTAGGCAAAGTGCCTAAAACACCTTTTACTTGGTAAAAGTGCAAGTGCCACCGATCTGTTAGCCCTCGTTCATAGTGACGTAAGTGGGCCCATATCTAGCTAGGCTAGAGGTGGATATGAATACTTCGTAACCTTTACGGATGTGGCATCGCATTATGGTTATGTGTTTCTTGTGAAACATAAATCGGAAACTTTAGATAAATTCAAAGAGTTTCGACACGAAATATAAAAAAAGACCGGTAAAAGTATTAAAACATTACGATCAGACCGTGATGGAAAATACTTAAACATATAAGTTTATCGATTACTTGAAAGAGTATGGTATTCTTTCACAGTGGACTCCTCCCGGAACACCTCAATTTGACGGTATGTCGAACAAAGAAACCGAACCTTGTTGGACATAGTAATGATGAGTCGCTCTGAGCTACCAATTCCTTCACGGGATACACATTAAATAGTGCAATACTTATTTTGAATAAGGTTCCATGATAATCTGTTAGACATAATTCATATTAGATATGAACAGGGAAGAAACTAGGTTTCTAATTCCTGAAGATTTAGGAATGCTGGGCATATGTTTGGATGATACCAAACTATAACCCAAAATCGGATAAGTGCCTATTTGTAGGTTATCATAGGGAAACCAAAGTATAGTACTTGTACAACTCACAAGAGAACAATATAATTGTTGCTCTCCATGCGGTTTTCCTAAGAGGAATACCTATATGCAGTGGTAAGTGGGAGGAAAGTAAAACTCAATGAAATTCGGAGTAATATTATTCCAGGCACCGATTCTTTAACGGAACACAATCCGTTCATCATGGATGAAATTGTACTACAAACTTTGAATACACAAGAACCGCGTAAGTCGGAGAGAGTCAGAAAACAACCTAGGAGGTATGGGTTTCTGATCTCACCTCGTAAAGATGTCAATCTTATTGAGGAACACGAACCGGCTACGTATGAGGAAGTGATACAAGGTATCGACTCCCTATTATGGCAAAGTGCCATGATGTCCGAAATGGATTCCATGTATACCAACCAAGTTTGGATACTGGTTGATGTACCGGAAGGCATTGTGCCTATTGGTACTATATGAGTCTTCAAGGAAGACATACATGGATGGCAACATGCAAACGTACAAAGCTAGGCTTGTGGCGAAAGGGTATTGTCATCAACATGGTGTCGATTAAGATGAAACCTTTTATCCGTTTCCATGGTTAAATCCATTCGCATAATGCTTGCAAATGTTGCATATTTCATTTATGCAATATGGCATATAGACGTCAAAATCACTTTCCTTAAACGGAAACCTTTTCGAGGATGTTTACAACTGTTGGTGTTTTCTAAAACATCCCAAGGATCATTATCAAGCAAGAAACAAGTATGAATACACATCAAAGGAGGTGCGGAATTATACTCACAATGAACGGATTGGATGCATCGAAGAACAAAACTCCATTTCCTTCCTCTGTCAAGCTCGGTAAACTCACTGGTTTGGGCTCCAAGGATTCGGCAGTCCACTGTTCTTCTTCCTCAAAATCGGTCATGGTCCTCCATTGTTGTCTTGAAGCTCCAAGCTTCCAAAATGGATTCCAAGCTCACGAAATCACTGCCCTATCACCTTGGTATGTCTCCTAGAGTGTGCTAGCACTTTGATTTTGCAACAAAATCACCTATTTTCTTCCTTGTGTTTCACGGTGATGAACCAGAAAAGAAGAACAAGAATCGGTCCAAGACCGAGAGAGAAAGATGAAGGAAAAAGAGAGAGAGAAAGAAATGTGTAAAAGGTTAATTGTTTTCTAAAAACAATTAAACATATACCATAATTCTTTTTTTCAAAAATGTCAAGCATTAAATGCTTGTCATCATCTCACATCAACTCACATCAATTAATCAATCAATTGTCACATCACTCAAAGTGACATGTGATTTGACGCTTGATGTGACTAATGATTTGACGTTTGATTTGACTTGCGTGCCGCACTCGAATTCGAAATGCGAATGCGCTCGCAAACAATCCCGGGCTCGGGTTCTCTAATTCCAAATTAACGAATTTTCCGTTGCGACGTAATTAAATGATTATGCCTAGCGAAATCACTATTCACGTCGCTAACGAATTAATTCTAAATTAACTCGTTTGCTCGAATTAAAATCCAATTTTAATTCCGCGTCGAAATCCAATTTCATATAATATATCGAATGTATATTATTTTTATCGATTAATTCCAAATTAATCGTTATCTCTCTTTAAATGATATTTTATCCCAGATAAAATATCTCTGCAATTAATCCCAGATTAATTTTCTCTCTCTTCTAATTAATCCCTATAGTCTAACTATATAATCAACTATAATTTAATTAGTTAAATTCAATTATATTGATTACTATAATCCAATTATAAAATCAACTATTAATTGAAAATAGTTGTATGATAATTAACTAGGTAGATCTCTAAGATCAATGGATCCCATCCAATTCCTAGATCCAGTAGGTGGACATCCAAGTCCGAAACATATATCTTATATATGCCAATATATCCAATATATTGCCTAACCTTTTTCCTCTGAATCAACTAAGCCTTGGCTTTGGCACAACAAACTTAGTGATCCTAGTTAAGCGCGACCCATTGACCATGGAAAGCTTCGTAATCAATGTCGATAGACAAGAAGTGGTCTTGACTTTGGCCAACAAACCACAACTTGGACAAGACACCAATATGGAACAAAGCTCTCGTGATTCAAACACATCCTCGACGGACAAAGGCCTTGACTTTGGCCAACAAGCCAATGCCAGTCTTGGATCTTGAGTGAGAATCACTCAATGGAAGGAAAAACGCTTAATATTTTGCGAGGATTTTTCGAGTGCAAATTGGCAACCAATTTATTATCTTTGTTAAGGTGTCATCATCATACACCCTTAAACATGCATTCTAAACACATAATAAAGCGCGTATAAATAAATAATAATGATATGCGGATGGATACTTTACACAATGATCCTAGATCAAATCTCTCTCTTGAAATATTAGGTCTTGGGCATGTGGTTGTTAGAGTAGTGTGAGGATTTCGAATCTTGGTTAGATTACGACTAAGTTTTAGTTTCCTATTTGGATTAAAAATCTTTGAGGGTATAATCTGATCTTGAAAGGGGTTTTATTTTTATAAAATCGTGATTCACGGTTCTTGAGATTCGCTCAATTACATGGAGTTGTCTAGGAATTAATCATTTGGTGGTTTCAATCACTCAATATATATCGATACAAAATAAATATTTTTAAAAGGAGTAAGAATGAATCAATCCCTTAGAAGAAACTCATGCTCTCAACGATTTTTTTGATGAGAAAAAGGATACTTTCCCCCTAGTGAAAACATAAAATGGCCATGTTCATTGTTTTTGTTTTGTCTTGATGCCCGGTTCTGTAATAAATTTTGGAATATTTTTGCATTCCTCTCGTTAAAAATTAGAAAATTCATTATGTACTCAATTCTAAATATGTAGAATTATTACAAAATCCCAAGCACTATCAAGGATAGTCAAAAAATTTATTAAGATGAATCCGTCCATGCTCTCAACGACGAAGAAGAGGTTTTACTACTCGATTAGAACTAACATACGAGAATTATAGTAAAAGTTATTCAACTGTTGCATCAATTTACAACAGAAGCATTAACATCTCAAGATAATTTTAAATTCCGTTCAATTCCTACATAATCACACCAATTCTGATATTTATTTGATTATCCAAGACTTCTGCAAATTAATATTATTTTATTAACAACCATAAGAAGTAAAACTGCTTACATATCTTAATTGTTGCCGGTTGCTACTACTTATTTCACTTTCCATTAATTATAATTAAGTAAGATGCAAACTAAAACCTAAGAAGTTACAAAATGAACATTGAATGTAACAGTTACAAGACATGACCTATAAATTCATACTCTCTACCATCAAAATTTATCACAATCAAACCAATAAACCAACATCTCCATTCAACATATCATACCAAAATGGCTCAAGCAAGTTTTCTATTCTCATTTGCATTGATCCTGACATGTTCGTTCATGATGATTGCTCCAGGATTAGCAAATTTTCCAGAGAACCCATTGTTCGGAGGACAGGATCCTGACATTGGAAAATGTTTGTCAACGTTACAAAGCGTGAATGGGTGTGTACAAGAAGTCATAACCTCATTCTTGAGTCTTAGAGTCAATTTGATTGGAAATACTTGCTGCAAGGCCTTCATTGAAGTTGGCACCGACTGTTGGCCTAAGATTTTTCCTTTAAACCCTTTCTTCCCTCCATTGCTCAAAAACTACTGTGCGGAAATCGCCAAGGAGAATGCTCCAGTGCCACCAGCACCAAAAACAAACGCACCGTCGCCATAAAGCTGATTATTGACAAGCGAAGTAGTAAAATAATCAGAACTCAGATTTGTTAAGTTTGATTGTTAGTTGATTTTCATGATATACTAAAGATTGTTTTTGGGGGATAATGATCATTATATAAATAAGAGTGACGATAATCGAATTGAACCTCAATATCTCTTTTGCTTTTATGATTCATATCCCTCTCTGAATTATTATTTGTTTTCAAATGTTGGCCTAAAACTTCCACTGATTAGTTTTCAAACAACTTTCTTAAACCTATTGAGTACAAATCCAGAGAAGGTATAAGGCAAGAAAAAAATAACGTAAATTTTTTCTACCCCTACTTAAAAAAAATATTAATCCACCCAGATCATTCTAGTAATTAACCATATAGGATTTGAGGTTCTTATGAAAAGAATGTACTACTTGATGGATAATGCAATCAACTATTTAGAATAATGTTATAAGGAATTTTTGAAAATTTTGTAAATATTTATGGTTTTCGAAATATTATTTATACTGGCACATTGAAGTTCGACCTATATAAATATATGGAAATTCATATCGGATAATCGTTTGAATAAAATTTAGTCATTCGAATTAATGGCGTTTGAACAATTCCTCCAAATACTTTCTCGTTCAAACTGCCTTTCAGGTTGTTCGAATGAGACAGTATAGGACGAAAGTGCGATTCCCATAAAAAGTTTTAAATTTTTTTTAAAAAAAAAATTGTATTTTTGAGTCATAAAAGGTGTATTTATATGTGATTCTTCAATTCTATATTTACCCTTTTTGTAAAGCAATTATATAACAGTTATAAGGAACTGCTTCTTCTTCTTTTTTCTACATCACACAAATAATAAAACAAAAGAGTGTTCTTGATAGCTGTCTCAAACTTTAATTTAAAATTAGGGTCACAAATCTAATAAATTTTCAATTTTAAAATCACTGCAACAAAATGGACCTTTAGCGTCGAAATTTTTTTAAGCACTAATAAACACTTTAGCGTCGAATTTAAATTTCAAAGCTAAAAGGTAACAATTTAGCGTCGAATCTTAATTTCGACGCTAAAGGGTCAACCCTTTAGTGTCCAAAAAATTTTCAATGCTAAAGGGTGGATCTTTTAGCGTCGAAATAATTGTTTGGCGCTAAAGGGTTTATTAACGTCGAATTTCTATTTTGACGCTAAAAGGTCCACCCTTTAGCGTCGAAAGTTTTTTTGGACGCTAAAGGGTCCACCCTTTAGAGTTGAATTGAAATGTCGAAGCTAAATGTTTCACCTTTCAGTGTCGAAAATTTTTTTGGACGCGAAAGGGTTGAATTTTGACGCTAAAGGTTAATTTTAAATTTTTCGAATTCCCCCTTCTCAAATTTGAAATTATCACCTAATAAAATGAGATTTAAATTTTTGACTTTTAGTGACGGATTTTCGACGCTAAAAGTCAAATATTTCGACGCTAAAAGTAAATATAAAATTTTCGAATACCCATTTTCTAAAATTTGAATTTATCCCCTATTAAAATTAGATTTAAAATTTTGACATTTAGCGACGAAATTTCGACGCTAAAGGGTAAATTTAAATTTTTCGAATTCCCGCTTTCTAAAATTTTAATTTATCCCTTAAAATAATTAGATTTAAATTTTTGACATGAATTTTTGACACTAAAAGTCAAAAATTTCGATGGCGCAGAAATAATTCCCACTATTTATGGACCTCTAGCGACGAAAGCCTATTTCGTCGCTAAAGGTTATTTTTTTCCTATAAAGTCATTTGTTCTTTCATTTCTCCTATTCTCACTTTCTTCCTCTCATACTCTTATTTCCTCTCTAATATTCTTTTTCCTCAAGTGTGTTTGATTTTTTGTATTTTATATTAACATCTAATATTGTTGGCCGATAAAATCCTCGCAGGGCGAATTCGTCCTAGAACGAGAAGAGGTGCGAAGAAAAGAAGGGCGATGGAGCGAAGAACGATAAAGGACTTGGGACGATCGAGCCAATGGTCAGGGCGAAAAGTGCGATGCAGTTACCTTCCCTACCGAAGCAATTAGGCGGTTGTTCCTCCACGATTAGGTAGTTAGGACACACAACCCAGCAGTTACAAGCATGATTCATAACTGCAAAGGAATGGTAGAACTGCCCAAGTCAGTTACCAAGCGGCACTATAAAAGCTCGCCTATCCCAAGAAAGAAAAAAAAGCAAAATGAAGACTCAATCGAGCATATTTTATCTTTTTATTTCTTAGCTTGTAACCTAAGACTGTAACTTGTGTGCTTGTGCCCCTTGGAGGCTTATTCACTTGATTCAATACACCCCTTGCTGGGACTTTGTCTCAGGAGGTTTGAACCTTACACGCTCTTTTTTCCTGCACGCGTAAAACCTGCGCAAACAGTTTTTGGCAACCACAGTGGGAGAATTGGTGTAACAAAGTGGAGATACCTCCGAAAAGAAACGCTCAGACTGGCTCAACCGCGGAGGAAGGTGGACTGGAGCAAACCAACCAGCCCAACGTTCCAGCCATAGTGGGTCAGTTCGAGGGTCTAGCAGATGTCAGCCGGTACGAACCAATGAGGGAGCTCAGCCCTAATGCGGTGCGCGCATTGATTGGCGAATTCACACAGGATGTCGTCGAACAGGTCAGGCTCCAAAATGCGCATGTTGTGGACAAATTCGTATCGACTAGTAACTTGCACTATGAAAATATGGCCAAACACTTAAGCTCAATGACCGAATTGGTGGCCAAATGTATAAGCGGCGGAACAGCGCTGCCTTCGACCACGCCTCTCCCTACAGTAGGCGGTCAGGAAGCTGGTCCTAGTGGTGTTCCCCTACAAGGAACCAATACCCCTATGGTTCCCAGAGGAGGGACGAGCCCTGAAGGGCACGGCCCACAATTAGGGCCAAACATTCACCAAGGGCCAAATATGGCTCAACACGAAATCGTGGTGCCTCAGGGTGTCCAAAATTCCCAAGGACAGAATCATGATTACGTCCCACTCCCGAGAGGGCCGCAACCGCCCCCCATAGCTGTGCCATTCAATGGCAACGATATGCTAAGGGAGTAAATGACCGAAATCCTGTAAAACCAATTCGGTCTAGGCATACGACCAATTCGGCCTAGATATCGGAAGCCTTACCCTGATTGGGTCGATGTGGCTTATCCTTGGCCGAGGAATTACAGGATACCAGATTTTACCCTCTTTACGGGATCTGGAGAAGTTTCCACTAAGGAGCACGTAGGACGCTTCACCCTTCAGTGTGGGGAAGTCAATGATTTCCATAGACTAAGGTTGTTTCATGGTTCGTTATCAGGGGTGGCTTTCTCCTGGTATGTCAGCTTACCAGCCAATTCAGTAGAAAGTTGGCAGCAAATGGAGCAACTGTTCCATGCGCAGTTTTATAAGGCCGAATCTGAAGTGGCCTTGGCTGATTTGGCAAATTTGAGACAATTGCCAGGGGAATGGGCCGAGACGTTTCTACAACGATTTAAGGTAGCCCGAGGCCGATGTTACGTGCCTTTGCCCGAAAAGAAGTTCGTAAGAATCGCTCAAGGATGCCTGAATCTCGATCTGAAGAAGAAGTTCCAGGATCGTGAGTTTTGGGACCTTCCCCATCTCATTACCAGTGTGGTGCGCTATGAACGATTATTACGAGAAGAGGAGTAGATGAAAAATTCGAGCAAATGGACGTATTACAGAAATATTGACTACGAGATGGGCGAATTGAACGCCGACTCGGCCAATCTATGTTTGGCCGAATTGGTGAAAGGGAAACCCTACGTCTGTAAAACGTGGGCAGAACCCCAAACCAATGAGACGAGCGATAAAAAGAGTAGGAGATTCTCCTTCGACATTACTAAAGTCGAAGCTATATTTGACCAATTGTACAAAGATAAGCAAATCAGCTTGAGCGACAGACATACGTTGCCAACAGCCGAGCAAATCGGCAGTAAAAAATACTACAAATGGCATAATGCATGGTCTCACACAACTAACAATTGCCTTGTTTTTCGAAATATTTTGCAGGATGCCATAGAATCGGACGAATCACGTTCGAAAAGAAGATGGCAGTAGACAGTAATCCTTTCCCGAAATCGGCGGAGTTAATTATGATCAACCCAGTCCCTACAAGGATAAACCACCGAGGGTAAAGGTAGTGCTGGACGAAAGACAACACCGCCCCCGCTCGAGCGCGCTGGAGAGGATTAAGGAACCTGCAGAACAAAAAGACAAGAAAGACATTTGTGTGAGGTGCAAGAACATCATTGAATGGATGAAGGAGCTAGAAGACACGTGCGAGAGGCCTGTGCAGAGAAAATCATCCTGGCAGTCACGAACCTTTGCGCCAAGGTTCTATGGAGAAAATTCGAACTTCGTCCAGAACGTAAGGACATTTCAGCCAAAGATCCATCGGCCCAACGTGTGGCACTCATACCGAAAGTCATACCCAAGACAGCAGGCGAACTCAGGGCGACGGGCAGACGAAAAATATCCTCCCATAGATGAAATGACAAGGACACAGCTGAGGAGGCACCAAAGGAACTACGGCCGGATGCTGCGCCAACAGAACAAGGCAAAGGTTGCCACCGGCCATAGCCCTCATGCCACAGAGAAGTCAAAAGACCACAAGAAGGCACATGACGAGAAAAGAAAGAAAGTGACCAATGGTGACGAGTACACTAAGCTTCATGGAAGGAAACGGGATAGGACCGATGATGAGAAGCCTCCCATCATCATCCAATTCGGCAGCATGCCACCAGTCGTGGAAAATCACTACTTGTTGCCCGAGAGTTCCGGGGAAATGACAATGGGGAAGCTGGACAGAGTGACGATATTTATGAGGGAGATGAGGCCGAATTTGCGACACTTTCCAATAACAGACAGAAATACTGCAAGCCGATAGGCCGAAGAGGAAGAACTGACGGATATAGAAGAGGAGATTGAAGTTAGGACGGAAGCCAGGAGAATGGGAATTTCGCAAAATCGGCTTCTGAAAGAGCTATATGAGGCCGGGAATCCAGCAGTCGGAACACTGGGAGAAGACCTAGGGCAATACCCATTCCTCGTTCGGTATGGAATGCCTAAGGTAAAACGGGCTGTCACCAAGGCCGAGAAGAGAAGGTTGACCATCAATCACATCTCCCAGGAGATACCTCCCCACTACCACCTTCTCGGTGGGATATGGAAGAAGAGTCATCCCAAGTTAACAAAGGGGAGATCAAGCTATGGAAATTGGCACGTCAGAGAAAGTGATTTTCCCAAAGCCACCAGCTCAGATGACAAAGCACCTAAGGCCATTATACGTGAAGGCGAAGGCCAATGGCATCCCCGTATCCAAGGTACTGATTGATAACGGAGCAGCCATCAATGCAATTCCAGTTAGGATGCTGGGGCGTTTGGCCAAGTCCGAGGAGGACCTCCTCCCCACAGAAGTAGTCCTTACCAGTTTTAACGGAGGAGCGACGACTGCAAAATGAGTTATACCACTGGACTTGCAGGTGGAAAGCACTACGAAGACGGTGGTGTTTTTCGTCATCGATGGGCCAACCTCATACAATATGCTTCTGGGACGAGACTGGATACACGGCAGCTGATGCATCCCATCATCCCTCATCAGTGCCTGGTTTTCTGGAACCAAAGGGATGAAGTATAAATCATACACACCGACAACAAGCCCTTCGCCGCAGACACAAACTCGGCCGAATACTATATGTATGAGGGAAACTACGGGCCAACCAGAGGCCTGAACGAAGAAGAAAGCCCAACCATCGTAGCTCAGAATGACGAGCCATGCCTAACTGGATTGTTAAACGACCTGTTCGCACAAACAAGACAACCACAGTGGTCTTCGGAGAACCCACATACGTCGGTATCAATGGAGCACGGCCAGAGTAAGGAGCAAGCCGCCCTTCGGCCTCTAAGGCCAATTTAATGGCCTACGTTCTGGAACAAAAAAATGAGGATGAGGCGCTGGCCGCTGTTTCGGCTTTAAGAGGGAAGCTTCTGACGCACCAGATAGAGGATAAGGTGAAAGAACTGTGTGGGGTGGACTGTTTGATAGAGGGAGAAGACGCACTGGAGGACGAATACGCGCTGAACGGATGACGCAAGACAAACTTCTCAAGAGGACAAGATGCTCTAGAAGAGGTAAATCTTGGGGATGAATACAATAAGCGCGTAACTTATGTCAGCAAGGAATTGAGCCCCCAGGTACGCGAACAATTGCTCTGTTTACTACTAGAATACATAGATTGTTTTGCATGGGATTATAATGAGATGTCCGGCCTAGATAGGGTTTTGGTGGAACATAGGCTGCCAATCCTATCAAATATTAGGCCTCATAGGCAGCCTCCACGGAGGTTCGCGCCTAATGTTTTGCCTGATATTAAAAAGGAAGTCAAGCGACTGTTGGAGGAAAAGTTTATAGAATGACCAGATATGTAGAATGGTTGTCCAACATCGTCCCAGTCAGGAAAAAGAATGGGAAGATAAGGATTTGTATAGACTTCAGGAACTTGAACTTAGCAACGCCAAAAGACCAATACCCAATGCCGACGGTCGATTCCCTAGTGGATTCCACAGCAGGGTATCAAGTATACTCATTTATGGATGGGTATGCGGGTTATAATCAAATTTACATTGCCGAGGATGACGTGCATAAGACGGCCTTTAGATGCCCAGGGTCTCTAGGATGCTACGAATGGGCAGTAATGCCGTTCGGCCTAAAGAATGCCGGTGCCACGTATCAACGAGCCATGAATTCAATCTTTAATGACATGATCGGTAAATTCTTAGAAGTCTACGTTGACGATATAGTGGCTAAATCCGTAACTACGGATGAGCATTTTAGCCATCTAGCATCGGCCTTTGAACGAATGAGAAGGTTCAACCATAAATTAAACCCTGCCAAGTGCGCCTTTGGGGTATGCGCAGGCAACTTATTAGGTTTTCTAGTACACCAACGGGGAATCGGGATTGACACCAATAAATCTCGGGCGATTACTGAAGCCATGCCGCCCCGAAACAAAAAAGAGTTACAAAGGTTTCTAGGGCAGGTTAATTTCCTAAGACGATTCATCTCCAATTGTGCAGGGAAGACCATGGCATTCTCCTCCCTATTAAAGCTAAAGGGAGAGGACGAATTCGTCTGGACCGAAGAGCACTAACAAGCATTCGACAGTCTGAAGAGGTATTTATCACAACCACCAGTAATGGCGCCTCCAGTGTCAGGGAAACCAATAAAGTTGTACATAGCAGTTGAGGAGCAGTCCATAGCTGGGATGATCGCACAGGACGACGACATGAATGTTGAGAGAGCCATTTATTACATCAGCAGGCAATTGCTGACTTATGAATGTAATTATTCTCCCATGAAGAAGTTATGTTTGGCTTTATATTTTACATGTACTAAGCTACGTGCCTATCTTAGGCCGAACATTGTATATTTGATCACAAAAATCAATATAGTAAAGTACATGTTTTCTCGTCCTATTTTGCATCAAAGGGTTGGTTTCTGGTCTCTGTCGTTCTCAGAATTCGATATATGGCACGAACCCCAAAAGGCTGTCAAGAATCAAGCTTTGGCCGATTTTTTGGCCGACCATCCATGCTTAAGTACAACTAGGGAAAGAGAACTGGATTTGGACGAATGCAGTCTAAAACCGTGGACGATGTATTTTGACGGATCCAGCACGGCAGAGAAGGCTGGAATAGGGGTTGTCTTAGTCAGACCATTGGGAGAACCCTTCCAGTTGTTAGCCGAATTGAACGAGTACTGCACCAATAACCAGGCAGAATATGAAGCCTTGATACTTGGGTTGGAAACACTCCTCGACATGGGAGTAACCCATGTGTCTATCAAGGGAGATTCGAAGTTGGTAATCCAACAAGTAATGGGAACTTATAAATGCCAAAGCCCGTCGGTCGTGGCATTATTAGATATAGCCAAAAAATTAATAGAACGGTTGATCATGCTGACTTGGAATACATTCCAAGGACAAAGAACGAATTGGCCAACAACTTGCGCAGGCGGCCTCCGGTTACAAACAAACCAACATAATGGGCGTACAGAAGCGAAAAAATCAAGCCAGCCCTCGTGAGAAGAGCCCAAGGAAAAGACGTCATGGTTCTTGAAACAGAGGACGATTGGAGAGACGAAATCAGGACGTTCTTAACACAGCCTGGACTAGGAAAGGACCGAAGGTTGAAGCTTAAAGCCTTGAACTATGTAATGACAGGGGATGTGCTCTAAAAAATGACAAGATGGATTGTTATTGAAGTGTGTAGGGCCATCAGAGTCTAAAACTATCATGGCTGAAATACACGAAGGCGTCTGTGGGGCTCACCAAGCTGGAATCAAGATGAGATGGTTGATCATACGAAGCGGCTATTATTGGCCGAAGATGGAGGAATCATGTATTTCATATGCCAAAGGGTGCGTAGCTTGCCAAAAGCATGGTCCTGTCCAAAGGGCCCCCGCAACCGAGATGATCCCAGTCATTAAACCTTGGCCGTTTATGGGATGGGCGATAGACTTGATAGGGAAGATTTATCCTGCTTCAAGTAAAAAGCACACATTTATCGTTGTTGCCACTGACTTCTTTACCAAGTGGGTAGAAGCTATCCCAGTTGTGGAAATCTCGCAAGAGCAGATAATCAAGTTCATAAAGGAACATATAATTCACCGGTTTGGTATACCACGAACAATCATGGTAGACCATGGTACCTCATTAAACGGTGAAAATGTAAAGGGTTTCCTAGCCGAATATGGAATCCGGCTGGTGAATGCCACCCCATATTACCCTCAGTCAAATGGTCAAGCCGAATCGTCCAACAAAACCCTCAAAGGATTGATTCAAAAAATGGTGACGGACAATGCTAGACGATGGGACGAATACCTGAGTCAAGCTTTATGGGCTTACAGGACATCGCCGCGTACAAGCACATCGGTGACACCTTTTCAGTTGGTGTATGGACAAGAAGCTGTGCTCCCTGTGGAAATGAACATTGAGTCCACTAGAGTAATGTTGCAGGAGAAACTAACGAAAGAGGACTACAACGAGGCGATGATCCAGAATTCGCTGGTATTGGACGATATTAGGTGCGATACGCTCCACCTCCTGGAAGCACAGAAGAAAAAGATAGCCAGAGAATATAATCGCAAGGTAATGGCCAAATCTTTCGAGAAGGGCGAAATAGTATGGAAGACAATATTGCCAGTTGGCTCTAAGGAACCAGCATATGGCAAGTGGTCGCCCAACTGGGAAGGCCCATTTATAGTAAGAAGTGTGTTACCACATGGGGCCTATCATTTGCAAGATTTAAAAGGACGGGTGCATATAAGAGCGATAAACGGGAAGTATTTAAAGAAATATGTGCCCTCGTTATGGGAGCACGAAAACATTCAAGAAAAGCAATAAGAATTTCATATTAATAGTGGACGAGAGCGTCCTAGATTACAAAATGGACGATATAACGTCCTCGATTACATCATCCTTGGCCCAAAAATTGCCTAAAACCCCCAAGTGGGTCCTTAATGGCTGAAAGCGTCTCCCTCGTCAGGCCCCAGTCTTCCTGAATAGCCGCGCTCGCCGCGTCCAAATCGGCCAACTCCTTCTCGAAGTCAATACGGGCCAACCCCTTAAATTCGACCATCGATCGTTCCACCTCCTCCATTTAAGCGATGATAGCTCTCTCCTTCGCCTCTTTCCTCATCCGAATTTCGTCCAAACGGCGTTGAAGCTCTTTCAACTGCTGCTCCAGGTCCATGAAGATTGATTCTTCAGTCACCATCTTTTCCATGGTCTCCTTCAAGGCCTGTTGTAGCTTTCCAAAAGAATCACAGAGCTCTTCCCTTTTCACCAAAGAAGAGCAAAGCCCAATCCTCTGGCTATGAATTACATGATGCCGAGAGAGAAGGTTCGTTATTTCCTCTGCATCACTTGGAGAAAAAGACGGTCATCAATAGATACGGCCGATGAAGGAAGAGCCAGTAATCGGCTTAACTCGGAGGAACACCGGTCCAATTGAAGCATGTTCTGGGGCTGAACAGCTTGGTGAACATCCATCGCAGCGAAAGAAGCATACAGATGAAGGACCTCCCGAAGACTCTCTAAGTCTGAGCTCGCGCCAGTAAGGGGCGTCGATGGGTGATGAGAAGCAGAGGTCATTTCCCCAAGATGATCCAAAAGACGCTGGACCGATTGCAACAATTGATCAGGCGCCTACACATAAGGGAAGAGTTAGAAAAACAGGTTAAGACCATATTCCAAAAGGGAAAGAGAAAGAAACTCACCATCTCAGGATCAGAGCTAGAAGGCTGATCCGCCAGTGCCCCTGATGTCCTAGCTGCTGACTGCATCAGTCCTTGGTCGGGGGACAATGAACGATGGGGGACAGCGATTGATTGTCGTACGGCTTGAGGAGAGGTCGGCCGAGGAGAAGAAGCTGATGGCAAATCAAGAGACTCGGTCCGCAGAGGGAGCGATTGCCCAGCGGCAATTGGCACTTGAGGCGAAGGAACATGAACGATGGGCGAAACAATCACAAAGGCCGAGGACGATGGCTGCTCAGGCTCAAGACTTTCCCTTTGAGGAAAGGGAGGCAGAGGAGCCAAAGACGATGGCTGTGCTGAAGGCGACTGTGGGAACACAGAAACTGGGCGACGCATGCTGTCCCGGGCTCGCGACCCGGTCGGGAGTACGAAGTAGCCACGGGGACTAAACCGGAGAATAATGGAGTCGCCACCCGGTGTGAACCGGGAAAATGAGATTTAAGGCCGCACTCACCCCTCGCAAGGGAAAACCTCAAACCGTTGGGTTCGGAATGGTCCCTTACTTATGCCACTTGTAATGAAAGGATTTATATGATAATTTAATCAGGCTTAAGTAACACTTATTTCTAAGAATATCATGCTTCTAAATCCACATACATACATCAAAAAGTTCATCTAAATTTATATGTAACACATATTCGAATTTGCATACAGCCTATTTGCATGTAATCTATGTCTCAATTTGCATACATAAGGTTTATCATAAGGCAAGCATACAGGTTAATGAACACATTGGTGGACACAGAAGCGCAAACAAATATCATTCTTACTAGCATGCATATTAAGAAAAGATATTTAAGCGCATAACAGAAATAGACAACTAGAGAGGTAATACAAATGCATAACGTAAGAAAAAGGGAACTATGTGCTAAGATGGACATGTCGTAATGTGATGCAAGAGGATCTGTTTACCTTGGGCGTTCGTAGACGCGTTCGAACGGTAAACAGAAGGTTCTCGTTCGAGTAGCGTTCGTTAACGCGCTCGAACAGAAATGAAACAAAATACTCACGTTCGTATGGCATTTGTGAACGCGTTCGAACGGAAATGAAACAGAATGCTCACGTTCGTATGGCGTTCGTGAATGCGTTCGAACAGAGATGAGACCTGATGCATGATAAGGCAAAAATGCATGCGCGTTCGAGTTGCGTTCGTAAACGCGTTCGAACGGGAACAGACCTGATGCATGAAATGGGACGCAATACATAAATAACAAATAGTACAATGCGAGGCGTGGCGAAGCATCGTGGTAAAGGATTTTAACCTCTTCAATTAGAGGACCTTTCATCGCACTTACTAAGCCCATGCGCTCGATCGCATCATGCATAAAAACATAAAGACAATCATATCAAACTAAGTATGCCAGATTGAACACGTCTTACATCCAACCAAACATACATCAATCGGTGCGGCAAAGCATCGTGGTAAAGGGCTTTAACCCCTTTCCATAGGGGATCTTTCATTCCACTTACTAAGCCCATGCGCTTGATTGAACCATGCATAAATAAGCAACATGCAGAATTCAAGTGATGAAAAATAAATAAACCAAAACAACAAAAAACAAAAGAGGGTGCCGTTTGCTCAAGCGGTACGTGGAGTTGTATCCCAAGTACAGACCGCACTAACATCCATTCAGATTCGGCTACGGAATTTACGTCTGGGTTTCCATCCTATATACCACAAGAGACGACACTCTTCCATTCATCCAATACCAACAACACACATCATACACAAACAAGATTTAACAAACAAGTAAAATACAATCAAAATAAATAACAAAAATCAAATAAAGATGAGTGTGAAAAGTACCCTCAGGTCTAACCTTTTAAATCACCTCTCGGATGTACGGCACACGGTCGTCGGAAGGGTGGTTGCTCCGTAACTCTTTCGGTTCACTGGTTCACTGCTCTCGTTCGTTGTCTCACTGTTTGGAGTCGTCGTTCTCCGTCTTTTGCTGCTGTTTTTTACTCCGATTTTCTACTGTTCGGCCTCTGTTTTGCTGCTCACTGTTCAGGTCACCTGTTTTGATGTTTTAATTATTTTAATGATTATGAATGCATTTTTTATATTACTTTAAGTCTTTTTTAGGGATTGTATGGGGCTGTGATTTTCGGTACTTGTGAGGACTGTTTTGGGGCTATATTTTTCGGTGATCTAAGGTGTTTATGGGGGTGTAATTTTTGGTAATGTGTGGAGGCTTAGGGGGCTGCTATTTTCGGTTATGGAGTGGAGGAGATTTGTGAGGTTTATGGGCGTGTAGGGCTGATCGGTTTGTGAAGGTGCTTTTAATGTGAAGGCTTGGGGTTATTTTCTTTTCTCTTGTGATTTGTATGAGTTGTGTGTCTATTATGTGTATGAGCTAGGGGTTGGAAATTCTTTTCTTCTTTTATTTCTTGTGATGGGTGTGAACTAGGGGGAGAGGAATGCCTTGGAGAGGTGTTGTTTATATAGAGAATGGCTAGGGCTTGACCTTGTCTCACAAGGAAGGGATTTGGTGCATTAAAGGGAGGATTTGATTTGGTGTTGGACAAGGAAAGGATTAGATTGAGGGGGGACAAATCTTGGCTAGATTAGGAATACAATATCTGGTTATGATTGATTTTAATTAGGCATGACATCTTTTTAATTTAGTATGTGATTTGTTTAGTTAGGAAGTTAATATATTTGATTTATCTTAATTAGGTATGATTATATTTTGTGTTTTATTTAATTGGTAAATGGTTTAAATATTTTATTTAATTCAATGTTTAATTTAATTAAATTGGGATGTGTTTTATGGGCTTTGGGGAGCTAATTGGGCTTGGGTGTGAGGCTAGCAACAAAATCAGAATTACCGACACTGTTCGAACGCTTCCTCAAACGCGACACGAATGCCCGCAATCTGTTTGGCGTTCGAATGTATA
The DNA here is from genome assembly GCA_019454045.1 of Zanthoxylum bungeanum. Classification (NCBI taxonomy): domain Eukaryota; kingdom Viridiplantae; phylum Streptophyta; class Magnoliopsida; order Sapindales; family Rutaceae; genus Zanthoxylum; species Zanthoxylum bungeanum. Next base: position 45,621 of record SKCR01036816.1, on the reverse strand, counting down.
CATGAATGCAGCACGAACGAAAATAGTGAACCTTGTTTATTCTGAATTTCCCCTTCCGACCTCCGTTTCCCGCAATATCCTTAGCTAAAAAGGTAGTGCCTCCAACTGAGACTCATCATCGGGTTTCACATGCAAAAATGCAATGCCTACAGTCGCCCCCACTTTGATGGGACTTGTGTAGTGTGTGACTTTGAACAATCCTATCAAAGTTATGCAATGCATTTTCACTTACCTGGCTAGCCAGCTGCCACTTGACTTACCATGTGTTGAGTTGATTTGGGTGGTGAGGTGCTGCGACCCCTGGTTCATTCCCGAACCGTGTTGTGATGTGGTCCATTCCCGAACCGTTGCCGTAAGGTGGTCCATTCCCGAACCGTTACTGTGAGTTGGTCCATTCCCGAACCGTTACTGTGAGGTGTCCATTCCCGAACTGTTACTGTAAGGTGGTCCATTCCCGAACCGTTACTGTGAGATGTCCATTCCCGAACTGTTACTGTGAGTTGTTCATTCCCGAACTGTTATCGTGAGGTGGTCCATTCCCGAACCATTACTGTGAGGTGTCCATTCCCGAACTGTTACTGTAAGGTGGTCCATTCCCGAACCGTTACTGTGAGGTGTCCATTCCTGAACTGTTACTGTAAGGTGGTCCATTCCCGAACCGTTACTGTGAGGTGGTTCATTCCCAAACCGTGCTTCCATTCTTGGAGTGCCATTCCCGGCTTGTTCATTCCTGAACTGTATTTCCATTCCTGGAGTGTCATTCCCGGCTTGTTCATTCTTGAACTCTGCTCCATTCTTGGATTGCCATTCCCGGCTTTTTCATTCCCGAACTGTGTTTCCATTCTTGGAGTGCCATTCCCGGCTTGTTCATTCTCGAACTGTGTTTCCATTCTTGGAGTGCCATTCCCGGCTTGTTCATTCCTGAACTGTATTTCCATTCCTGGAGTGCCATTCCCGGCTTGTTCATTCTTGAACTCTGCTCCATTCTTGGATTGCCATTCCCGGCTTGTTCATTCCCGAACTGTGTTTCCATTCTTGGAGTGCCATTCCCAGCTTGTTCATTCTCGAACTGTGTTTCCATTCTTGGAGTGCCATTCCCGGCTTGTTCATTCCTGAACTGTATTTCCATTCCTGGAGTGCCATTCCCAGCTTGTTCATTCAGGAACTCTACTCCATTCTTGGATTGCCATTCCCGGTTGTTCATTCCCGAACTGTGTTTCCATTCTTGGAGTGCCATTCCCGGCTTGTTCATTCTCGAACTGTGTTTCCATTCTTGGAGTGCCATTCCCGGCTTGTTCATTCCTGAACTGTATTTCCATTCCTGGAGTGCCATTCCCGGCTTGTTCAATCTTCAACTCTGCTCCATTCTTGGATTGCCATTCCCGGCTTGTTCATTCCCGAACTGTGTTTCCATTCTTGGAGTGCCATTCCCGGCTTGTTCATTCTCGAACTGTGTTTCCATTCTTGGAGTGTCATTCCCGGCTTGTTCATTCCTAAACTGTATTTCCATTCATGGAGTGCCATTCCCGGCTTGTTCATTCTTGAACTCTGCTCCATTCTTGGATTGCCATTCCCGGCTTGTTCATTCCCGAACTGTGTTTCCATTCTTGGAGTGCCATTCCCGGCTTGTTCATTCTCGAACTGTGTTTCCATTCTTGGAGTGCCATTCCCGGCTTGTTCATTCCTGAACTGTATTTCCATTCTTGGAGTGCCATTCCCGGCTTATTCATTCTTGAACTCTGCTCCATTCTTGGATTGCCATTCCCGGCTTGTTCATTCCCGAACTGTGTTTCCATTCTTGGAGTGCCATTCCCGGCTTGTTCATTCTCGAACTGTGTTTCCATTCTTGGAGTGCAATTCCCGGCTTGTTCATTCCTGAACTGTATTTCCATTCCTGGAGTGCCATTCCCGGCTTATTCATTCTGGAACTCTGCTCCATTCTTGGATTGCCATTCCCGGCTTGTTAATTCCCGAACTGTGTTTCCATTCTTGGAGTGCCATTCCCGGCTTGTTCATTCTCGAACTGTGTTTCCATTCTTGGAGTGCCATTACCGGCTTGATATGATAATGGTCCATTTCCGAACCGTTGCTCCATTTTCGGAGTGCCATTCTCGGCGAGATGAGATGATGGTTCATTTCGAACCGTGCTCCACTTTCGGAGTGCCATTTTCGGCAAGTGATGAGATGATGGTCCATTTCCAAACCATTACTGATATGATGTGGACCCCGCCCCCAGAGTACTATAACCGGCAGAACTAATACTGAACCAATGTGGGCCTCGCCCCCTAGAATGCCATACCCGGCGGAACTGATACTGAACTGATGTGGGCCTCGCCCCCAACTGATACTGATATGGGCCTCGCCCCCAGACTGATACTGATATGGGCCTCGCCCCCAGACTAATACTGATATGGGCCTTGCCCCCAGACTGATACAACTGATATGGGCCTCGTCCATGAGATTCATTCCTGAAGACTGCTGACATTGTACTGTTACATCTTCTGGTTGGCTTGCATTCGGCGCTTTCTTTTTTCTCCTTTGAAACCTGTTATTACAAAATAGAATAAACACAAAAAGGATGCAAATATGTTACGTGTATGCATGCATGCATGTTCCTATCCCGTCGAGTTAGGTCTTCCATCAATTCTCTTGGTGACTGCTTAGTCTTCTTTTCCTCAGGCAAACCACTGCTTAAATCTGTCTATGTTGATCGGCTCGGTGAACTAATTCCCTTCCAAGTCTGATACTTTCACTGCCTCTATTTCCCAATTTCTGAATATCTATCTTATCTTTTATGTTTGCTTATTTCGAAGGTTCCCCGTGTTCATCACTGGATTCCATAGTACCAAGGTTGAATACTTTTCTCAAATATACTCATATTGCAGAAGGGTTTCAGCGAAATGAACGTCTTTATTATTGTTGAGGAAAAGAGTTCGAACAAGTAACAAAATCAATGTCATTTAAAAAAACTGGATCAAATAGACTAGGAGGAACATCTCCATCATCCGCAGCACTGCCTTCTTCCTCGGCCTATGGTTCTTCACTGTCATCCATGTAAGAAGCTTGGTGGTTGAGGGTTTCTTTTCATGGGTTGGGTATTTTATGGCAATCTATGAGATCTTGAATTTCATGCCTGAGGCGGGTGCAGTTGTCGGTGTCATGGCCATGTAGCTGGTGGAAGTGACAATAAAGGTTCACATTTATGTGTGGTGGTGGGGGGTGCGGAAGTGGCTTGCTTTCTAAGGGTTTCAAGATTCATTGTCCCTGTAACTTTTCAAATACCTTCGACAAAGGTCTACCAAGGTTGGAGAATTGCCGGTTCCTGATGGCAGCAACCTCCACAGTAGTGGGCTTAGTCTTAGAATGCCCCCCAAAAGTCCGCCTATTCTGGCCATAGAACTTTCTGTTTCCAGCCTCCTCTTCCTCAATATCCATGACAGTTTCCCTCAACTGTCGAAAATCAGAAATCATCGAAGTCATCCTCCTCAGCTTACCATAAATAGAGGGCTTGGTGCCCTTGATAATCATCTTAATTTGGTCTTTCTCTGAAGGCCGAGTCTACATTTTCAAAAGCTGGCTTCTCCAGCGATCCACATACTCTTTGAAAATTTCCTCTGGCTTCTGCTTAGTGTTCTCCAAATCATGGAGTGACAAGTCAATTTCTAAGTCTGTAACATACTGCTTCAGAAAAGCATCAGCTAGTTCCTTCCAATCTTCCTTAACCTTCTTCTCAAGGCTATGATACCAACCCACAGGTGCCCCCTCGAGTGACATCCCAAACATCTTTTGGACTTGGCGCTGTGATAGGCCCACTGAACTAATGACTGAGACATATTGCTGCAGATGGACCCTTGGGTCTCCGTTCCCATTAAACTTGGCCATGTCAGGAATTTTAAACTGAGCTGGCAGCTGTTCTCCGAAGGTCATTGCCTCATAATCTAGCAAATCCTCGTTCTTACCCCTCATTTTACGGGTAACTGTTTCAACCTGATCCCGAAGCTTCTGAAATTCTGCCTGAGACCCAATCGCTCTACCTGTTGCATATTCTGCCATCATCATCAAAAGTGGGGACATCATCCCCCAACCCATTCGAAGGCTCATCACGCCTCACATTCTCAGAATTTCCCCCGGCACGGGGCACAACCATATTTGTCATGGCAGTAGTCAAGGCTTGCAATTGTTCAGTAATCTTAGCGAAACCATTTACCAACTGATCTATCCGGGATATCTCATTATCGGATGTACTCATATCTGTTACCGGTCTTTTGGTGAGTCTTCCCTCTTCCCTAACCCAATGGGGAACTATGATGGCTTTCAGAACACAAGGGTTAGCATGATGTATGCATGCATGAGGTGCATGAGATGCATGTAACATATATAACATACTAAATCAACTAAAATTTTCAAACAGATCGGCCCATTATCATTTTGGAAGCTTTTGGGCTAACTGTCATATGAGTGAATTCGTCCCAGTTTAAATGGCCCAACGAGTTCACATCTCATGGCAAAGAGCTCAACTAAATCCAAATGGTAATATTCCGAACACAAACACAAAGTGGCCCATCAATCACTTAGAAGCCTTTGGCCCAATCATCGTAAAATACGTTCTTGTCCCAGTTTAAATGGCCCAACAAGCCCATATCCCATGACAAATGGTCCAAATGGATCCAAACCACGATGTTCCCAAACACAAGCATAGAAGAAAGATAATGCAAACATAACGTAATAATTTCTACAGAATGGCCCATCAACATTTCAGAAGTTTTGGGCCCAATGGTCATAAGGCACGAACTCGCCCCAGTTTAAATGGCCCAGCAAGTCCGCATTTCTGACAATAGTCAACTGCATCCAAATGAGGATGGTCCACAAGCATATATTCAAGGAAATAATTGTTACTTTAGCCAACCCGGTCTATGGGTGGGTTAGCAAGAGTATAGACAAAGGCTCTCACCGGCGAAGGATGGCCCACCACTAGGTCTCCCCACTCAAGGGTTCGAGCAACACCAAGTGAGCGCACCTTTTTTTATACACTAAGGTACGTGCCAATATAAGCTATGTGTGTGATGACTGTCAAATGGATTTCCCGTTGTAGATTCCCCAGAGGGAAGGTGGAGCGAGGCTCACTTAAATACCCAAGCCTCTTAGGCTCTTATCGCTTGGTGTCAGGAATAAACAACGAGTCCTCCAAATTAGTCCATCACAATAGGCTACGAGTAGATGGCTATCTAGGTGCCTTCATAGCTTTTCCTTCTAGAAAGGTAGTGAGTGAAGGAAGACACCAAACCATTACCCAACCTCAAAATGCCTTTGATTAAACCCCCATTTTATCCATTATAGACACGGTCAATTAGAACATAAATCCAAACATTACAAGACAATATTTCGGGGCCGATTCTCTATCCCCAGTGGAGTCGCCAGACTGTGGGAACACAGAAACTGGGCGACGCATGCTGTCCCGGGCTCGCGACCCGGTCGGGAGTACGGAGTAGCCACGGGGGACTAAATCAGAGAATAATGGAGTCGCCACCCGGTGTGAACCGGGAAAATGCGATTTAAGGCCGCATTCACCACCCTCGCAAGGGAAAACCTCAACCGTTGGTTCGGAATGGTCCCTTACTTATGCCACTTGTAATGAAAGGATTTATATGATAATTTAATCAGGATTAAGTAACACTTATTTCTAAGAATATCATGCTTCTAAATCCACATACATACATCAACAAGTTCATCTAAATTTATATGTAACACATATTGGAATTTGCATACAGCCTATTTGCATGTAATCTATGTCTCAATTTGCATACATAAGGTTTATCATATGGCAAGCATACAGGTTAATGAACACATTGGTGGACACAGAAGCGCAAACAAATAGCATTCTTACTAGCATGCATATTAAGAAAAGATATTTAAGCGCATAACAGAAATAGACAACTAGAGAGGTGATACAAATGCATAACGTAAGAAAAAGGGAACTATGTGCTAAGATGGACATGTCGTAATGTGATGCAAGAGGATCTGTTTACCTTGGGCGTTCGTGAAGCTTTCGTAGACGCGTTCGAACGGTAAACAGAAGGTTCTCATTCGAGTAGCGTTCGTAAACGCGTTCGAACGGAAATGAAACAGAATACTCACGTTCGTATGGCGTTTATGAACGCGTTCGAACGGAAATGAAATAGAATGATCACGTTCATATGGCGTTCAAACAGAGATGAGACCTGATGCATGATAAGGCAAAAATGCATGCGCGTTCGAGTTGCGTTCGTAAACGCGTTCGAACGGGAACAGACCTGATGCATGAAATGGGACGCAATACATAAATAACAAATAGTACAATGCGAGGCGCGGTGAAGCATCGTGGTAAAGGATTTTAACCTATTCAATTAGAGGACCTCTCATCGCACTTACTAAGCCCATGCGCTCGATCGCATCATGCATAAAAACATAAAGACAATCATATCAAACTAAGTATGCCCGATTGAACACGTCTTACATCCAACCGAACATACATCAATCGGCGCGGCAAAGCATCGTGGTAAAGGGCTTTAACCCCTCCCCATATGGGATCTTTCATTCCACTTACTAAGCCCATCCGCTTGATTGAACCATGCATAAATAAGTAACATGCAGAATTCAAGTGACGAAAAATAAATAAACCAAAACAACACAAAACAAAAGAGGGTGTCGTTTGCTCAAGCGGTACGTGGAGTTGTATCCCAATTACAGACCGCACTACCGTCCATTCAGATTCAGCTACGGAATTTATGTCTGGGTTTCCATCCTATATACCACAAGAGACGACACTCTTCCATTCATCCAATACCCACAACACACATCATACACAAACAAGATTTAACAAACAAGTAAAATACAATCAAAATAAATAACAAAAATCAAATAAAGATGAGTGTGAAAAGTACCCTCAGGTCTAACCTTTTAAATCACCTCTCGGATGTACGGCACACGGTCGTCGGAATGGTGGTTGCTCCGTAACTCTTTCGGTTCACTGGTTCACTGCTCTCGTTCGTTGTCTCACTGTTTGGAGTCGTCGTTCTCCATCTTTTGCTGCTATTTTTTACTCCGATTTGCTACTGTTCGGCCTCTGTTTTGCTGCTCACTGTTCAGGTCACCTGTTTTGATGTTTTAATTATTTTAATGATTATGATTGCAGTTTTTATATTACTTTAAGTCTTTTTTAGGGATTGTATGGGGCTGTGATTTTCGGTACTTGTGAGGACTGTTTTGGGGCTATATTTTTCGGTGATATAAGGTGTTTATGGGGGTGTAATTTTCGGTAATGTGTGGAGGCTTAGGGGGCTACTATTTTCGGTTATGGAGAGGAGGAGATTTGTGAGGTTTATGGGCGTGTAGGGCTGATCGGTTTGTGAATGTGCTTTTAATGTGAAGGCTTGGGGTTATTTTCTTTTCTCTTGTGATTTGTGTGAGTTGTGTGTCTATTATGTGTATGAGCTAGGGGTTGGAAATTCTTTTCTTCTTTTATTTCTTGTGATGGGTGTGAACTAGAGGGAGAGGAATGCCTTGGAGAGGTGTTGTTTATATAGAGAATGGCTAGGGCTTCACCTTGTCTCACAAGGAAGGGATTTGGTGCATTAAAGGGAGGATTTGATTTGGTGTTAGACAAAGAAAGGATTAGATTGAGGGGGGACAAATCTTGCTAGATTAGGAATACAATATCTTTAGATTGGTTATGATTGATTTTAATTAGGCATGACATCTTTTTATTTAGTATGTGATTTGTTTAGTTAGGAAGTTAATATATTTGATTTATCTTAATTAGGTATGATTATATTTTGTGTTTTATTTAATTGGTAAATGGTTTAAATATTTTATTTAATTCAATGTTTAATTTAATTAAATTGGGATGTGTTTTATGGGCTTTGGGGAGCTAATTGGGCTTGGGTGTGAGGCTAGCAACAAAACCAGAATTACCGACACAGTTCGAACGCTTCCTCGAACACTACACGAACGTCCGTAATCTGTTTGGCGTTCGAGCGTATACATGAACACAGCACGAATGAAAACAGTGAACCTTGTTTATTCTGAATTTCCCCTTCCGACCTCCGTTTCCTGCAATATCCTTAGCTTAAAAGGTAGTGCCTCCAACTGAGACTCATCATCGGGTTTCACATGAAAAAATGCAATGCCTACAGCGACACCACACCCGTAGAGGTACTGGGGAATACGGCCTCTGACGCTGAATGTGGAGACACATCAGTTGGCCGAACATCTGCAAGAGAATCGGAGTCAGAAGAGTCAGAGATATAAATAACTTCGTATTCTTCATAAATACGACGAAGGACATCGTCTTTGTTCGGAGACCGAGCCTCCTCTAATGATTCCAACTCGGCCAAACTATAAAGGCCAACTACGTCCCTATAACTCCCTCTGAGCCCTGTAGTGGACATACTGCATACTAGAGGATAAAGCTGCCTAAGGTGACCCCACAAAGCTCCCATCGGCTACGTGGGCTCCAGCCCTTCGGCCTCTTCACCCGGGTCATGTACAGACGGTACAGAGCTGTCCGAGGAGAAGTACTCGAAGAGAGGATGGTCACGAGGAATTTCCTCGACTCTTGGGTGAGAATGATCAGACTCGGCATAAAAGTTCCTACCTTGGGGGTCAATTCCATTTGTGCCTCCCTCTTCTATGAGTTGTTCCATGCCTGGCCCTTCGCCCATACCTTCCTCATCAGAGGGGAATTGGACCATCGGTTCTTTCGCAGGTCCTTCGCTCGCACTACCGCCCATAGGAGTTTCAGTTTCTGAGACCGGCGCCGTTTCACGCACCACATAGGGCGAGGCTGAATCAACTTTTAAGGCCTACATCAAATCGTACAATATTAGTATCAGTATATCTCAAAGCATTATAGAGAAGGCAAATTCCGGGCTTGTACCTTAGAACGACGGGCCAACGGTACGTCCGAATCAGAGCTTTGGTTGGGAGAGGGCTGCTTTCTTTTGATGGACTTAGTCCTTTTTGGCTTAGAAGCCTCAGCAGCCTTCTTCGACCCCGATGACTCAGAAGGTTTGGGGGACAAGTAGATAGAAGAATACACCTTGGGTGCAGGCAAGGAGAAAAATCGTTCACGGGCCGATGGCCAGAAATGATCAAAATAAGGGTGAACGGATGTACAAGGAGTAAAAGAAGCTACAGAAAAAGCGGTTAGTAAGGATCGAGTCTCCTCCAAAGAATCCTCAACCTCTGAGATCGAAAAAACCTTAAAGCGGTCTGATGATGCAGAATACGAATAGAAAAATGCAAGAGGCCATCCTTGGATGAGGCCGAACTGACGAGCTACGAAATTGGGCGACTATACTTCTACCCCGGCCTTACCATTGGCCCCCGTTAAGATGTCAAGAGCCAATTCACGGCCGCACAAAAATTTACGCCATATGCGAAGGGCCATCTCTTACTTTTCAGACAGGGGAGGATCAAGGGCGAAGGACAGACTATCGGACGCTGAAAAAGGAAAAAAGGAAGGGACACGAGAAAGAGTATAAAAATAGTCAAAAGTGGCTCGAGGGGAAACAGAAGATTGCTGAAGCTGGGCATAGTGAAGACCGGCACACGAGTAAGAGCGAGTAGACTAAATTGTGCCGAAGATAGGGAAATACACTTTCAGCCAAAGCTGGACAATCCATTAAGGGCCAGAAGCAATGGCTGAAGACCCGGAGCGAAGTTTTTTTTGGAGGATGGCCAATCCCCTGTACGTGGCAGCAAGGAAAAAGGAGGCCAAATCTAGGCAACGGCCATTCGCAAGGTCAGAAGAGATGGGGAGATAACCCGCTGCGGGTTTCTGGCTGGGTGTGCAAATGATATACTTACACAGCCAGTAGTGAAGAAAAGTCGTTCGTTCCAACAGAGAAACCGACCCAGCCGTCTTCGAATAGGCACGAAGAAAAGAGGAGTACGATGATAAAGAAGAGGGGTCCATTTTAGGAGGAGGGAAGCGAAACGATGTAGAGGCCGATATGGTCGCTCCAAGAGGGGACAATCCAGTTAGGGCACCAACATCGCGAAGGGTGATGGTGAAAGGCCCGACGGGAAAGATAAACACATTATAATCAGATGACCAGAAAAGTAAAGAGATAGGGAATAGGCAGCGATCAAAATCCGGCGGGTTCAAGGAAAGCTCGATAAGGGGAAGGAGGCGGTGCGTATCCAAGAAGGACCGGGTATCCTCATGCGATAGCATATGTTTATACCAGGCTTCAAAACCGATGTCGGGTCTAGGCCAAGTCCGAATTGGGTGGGCATAAGAGAGGGCAGAAAGACTTAGCGGCTCAGAAAATGGAAGGCCGGAGGAAGCAGGAAATTGTTGAGCCAACGGGTTTGTCGCAATGGCTTCAGCGGCTGTAAACATAGGACCGAGGGCGCATTGGGCGAATTCTTCATCCAAAGTATGAACACCAAAGACGCCCACATAATCAGAGTCTAGCACCGTCTGATAATCGGCAAAGGTCGAAGCATCAATTTTCGGAATTGAAGAGGAAGAAGCCATGAGGGATAAAGAGTTCAATATCACAGAGAAAGACAAAACGGTAGAAGAAGTAAAGTTCGAAACCGAAGGGAGAGCAAAGCCTTATAGCCAAACAAATGACATGTGTCGTGATAAGAATTGCCAAAGAAGTAAAACGGCGGGAAAATAGAAAGGGACGAAATTTACCCTAGACAGGTGTCCGAAAACGATTCACCATGAGTAACGTGCTAGGGAAGGGGACATCGAAGCGACGCCAAAACGGCTCCTGAATAGGCCTCATGATGAAGCGTGGAAGAAAGGGTCACGCATTTATTACAGATAAGATAAGTCCCAATGAGACTCCAAAGAGCGGCGCCAGGAATTATGACGAAAGGCACGTTCCCTAGCCATACCTTCACAAATTCGGTCTCAATCCATTCGGCCAAACTCAAAGCCTTACCTTCGACCTACAGAATCGGCCAATGACAGCCGTCGGCATTACACTCTACAGAGAGTATTGCCCAAGCCTCAGCCATTATTGATGCTGGTAATGGCGACAAAACTGATGTGACAGGATCATCAGGCCACAGGCTCGCTTTGGGCAGACACAGACCTTAGGCAGATGACCTCCAACCGATCGTGCAACGCGTGGAAATACCCTTCACGTGCCAACAGTACCCGTTTTAGAAACATGCACAACAGGAAGAGGAAAGGGCAAATTGGAAAGCTGTTCACCATCTATTTAAAGACCGACCTACCTTACACCATACAACCAAGTTCACCATAGCCAAGCAGAATCTCGACAAAAATGAAGAAAGGAAGATCGTGAAAAATAATGAAATTTAGGCCACCAAAAGTGAAGGTCCCTATGGAATAAGGTGTGAAGTGGAATGTAAAAAGGGTCGCTAGCGGCCATCCACACGGAGTAAGGTGTAAAATGGAATGTAAGGATGTGGATGGAATATGTCTGTTAGCGACAATTGTCCGAGAACCTCTGTGCGGAAGATACTGCATCCTCAAGGTGGTGAGTAGGTCACGCTCATTAGCAATGGCTTGCTTAAGCGTATCCACTCGGGGCATGCTGCTTACTTGGGAGTACGGGTTCTCTGGACTAAGGAACCAGCCATACGATGGGCTGGTCTTTCGAAAGGCGAAAGGGAATTGATGTCAGATGAACCCTCAATTGGAGCTGTGACGGGGGAAGCATTGACCGGCAAAGATCGCCTCGATACCCTCCAGGGTGATGGTTTTCCCCAGAAAGGAAGAACCAGATAGTTGGTCAGGCGGGAATGAAGAGCATCTACAGCAATAGTCGTGATTATCCAACTGAATGTACTACAGACCAGGAGTGAAGGAAGAACGAACCACAACAAAAGATGAAATTCACCTCAATCGTCCCTCTCAGTTCAATCGAGGTAAATTTAGGGGACAATTGTTGGCCGATAAAATCCCCGCAGGGCGAATTCGTCCTAGAAAGAGAATAGGTGCGAAGAAAAGAAGGGCGATGGAGCGAAGAATGATAAAAGGACTTGGGACGATCGAGCCAATGGTCAGGGCGAAAAGTGCGATGCAGTTACCTTCCCTATCGAAGCAGTTAGGCGGTTGTTCCTCCACGATTAGGCAGTTAGGACACACAACCCAGCAGTTACAAGCATGATTCATAACTGCAAAGGAATGGTAGAACTGCCCAAGTCAGTTACCAAGCGGCACTATAAAAGCTCGCCTATCCCAAGAAACAAAAAAAAAAACAAAATGAAGACTCAATCGAGCATATTTTATCTTTTATTTCTTAGCTTGTAACCTAAGACTGTAACTTGTGTGCTTGTGCCCCTTGGAGGCTTATTCACTTGATTCAATACACCCATTTGCTAGGACTTTGTCTCAGGAGGTTTGAACCTTACACGCTCTTTTTTCTGCACGCGTAAAACCTGCGCAAACAAATATATATTATTTTATTTTGGTAGGGGAATATGAAGATGAAGAAATGGTGAAAATGAAGAGAGTGAAGAAAATGAAAAATAAATGAAAGTGAAGTTGAAAAATATGAGAGTGAAGATGGAGAAAATATATACAAAAATATATTTTATCATTTTGTTTATTATTATTATTATTATTATTATTATTATTATTATTATTATTTTGTGATAAATTTTGTAATTTTATTTTTATATTAATAAAAATATCATTATTATAATTTTTTATACAAATTCGTAATAATTTTTTATAACAAATTTAATTACTTTTGTAATGAAATTAATTTGAAATTAATTTGTAATAATAATTTTCTTATACCCTTTAGCGTTGAAATATTTGACGCTAAAGGTAATAAAATAATATGTATATTTTAATATTATATCACATTTTGCATCAAAATATGTGACACTAAAGGTCAACTCTTTGGTGTCGAAAATATTCGTCGTCAAATACGTGCTTTAGCGTCGAAAATTATAATTTGTCGAGAAAATATTTTTGAAGCAAAATGTTGTACTTTAACATCGAAATTTTTTATTTCGACGCTAATTTTCTTTCTCGTCCACGTTTCATTGTCGAAAATTTTTGACGCTAATAACCCTTAACGTCAAAATTTTTCACTTTAGCGTCAATATTTTTCGACGCTAAAGACCTTATTTTTTGTAGTGAACATATAAAATGACTTGATATTTTTTTTTTATCATTTATCAATAGAGCCCTATTATAAAAATTCATTTAAGATCCTTCAAAATTTAAGATAGCTTAGGACCACCCCTGTATTCTGATATCATTCAACTATCATTCGGTCTATATTCATGTGATTTTTCTTAAGTGTTTTTATTTATATTGAATTTAACATATATAATTAAAGTGATTTTGGTGATGTTATAATTTTGATGGATTTTTTTTTACATGACTTGGAGGACAATAAAAACATTTAGTAAGGGAAAATAAATATCAATCTAAATATATAGATTTATTAAGAAGTCCCAAGTATTATAAGGGATAGTATAAAATTTACGCTCAATATAGATACAAAATAAATATTTATAAAAGATTAGGATGAATCAATTCCTTAAAAGAAACTCACGCTCTCAACGATTTTTTTTCTTGAGGAAAAATACTTTCCCGTTAGTGAAAACAAAAAATGGTAATGTCTGGTAATTCTTTTCGCAATAAAAAACAAAATTTAAATTAATTTTCTTATCCTGTATAATTTTTTATCCTGCTCCATTAAAATGATGTCAAATCCCGTTAAAAATTTTATAATATTTTTTCTGTTCCTCTCATTAAAAATTAGAAATTTCATTATTTATTCGATTCTAAATACGTTAATTATTACAAATTTCCCCAATACAATTAAGGATAGTCTAAAAAATTATACTTATTATACATACAAAATGATATTTATAAGGGATTAGGATGAATCCATCCCTGCTCTCAACGAGGAAGAAGCGTTTAGAATACATGTTATTCAACTCCTACTGTTTGCATCAAAAATAATAATTTCAGTTCAATTAAAACTGTCCAGGACCGATTTGCTCTAGGAGCAGTCAAGTAGGAAATTCTATTTTTCAAGCAGGAAAAATATCAAATTAAGCCGAAAGTTGAGAATCACTTGGAGGAAGTTAACATGACCTGCAAAACGTGAGCAAGAAGTTGAGAAGTTTATGGAGGAAGTTACTTTCAAAGTCAGGAGAGAAAACCACTTCCTGTTAAAATTAGCCCTCCACAAACACAACACACAGACTTCCTCCTGTAATAAAGGAATGTGGAGAGTTGGAAGAAGAAAGTTGAGAATCACTTGGAAGAAGTTGACCGGAAAGTGCATGGACTTCGACAATGAGTGAAGGAAGTTAACAAGACATGCAGAACATTCATAAGAAGTTGAGGAGAATTATTTCTAGGAGGTATAAAAGCCAAAGTGGAGCCAAGAAAAAGGGACCAACAACAATCAACACAACAACTTAATCAATCCAATAACAACTCTGTCTCCTGTTGTATGATCTCTTTAGAATTATTTCCAGTAATCTTAGTTCTTTTAGAATTCCTTTGTCCATTAGTTTAGTCTGATAATGATTTTAGCTTTCACCTTGTAATCACAATTCCAGTAATCAAAGCAATCTCTTTTCCGTTTCAATTGTTGGGATGTATGCCCTAGAGCTACATGTAATGTAAACGGCTTTATATGTTTTGAAATAAAATGATGCATTATTCATTTATCAAAGTGTTTGTTTAATTATCGCATATTATAAATTATCTTGAATACCCTAAATTACTTATGTGCCTTCAGACTTAGTGTATGAGTGTCATACACAAGAGTTTTAAGTCTGAAGTTAGTAATCTTAAATAGTCCATAGAGAGCAAACAAAGCGGGTAATTTGTTTATGGTTTATCTATAGCTGCGGTCCATTCTATATTTGTGTTGCGACCTTGATCCGGGATCGTCCATATAGAGACATGAGAATGAGACACCTTATATGATGTGATCATATAGGACTGGACCCAGATGGAAATGACATTCTTTTAATATCTGTTAAACAAAGAAAGTCATTTCGATCTACTAGATGGTCATATATGGATTGATCTTAATACTGAGTGTACTACGAACTCCTGCATGGGAGGCTATGTCCTTTGATTTACAAAGGTGAGGTTGGTGTAGCAGTCACGACCAATAGCTACGTACTTTGGGGGCATAGTCTGTTGTGTAGCTGGGAACATTTTACGTAGACATGTAGTTCACTCATTCTTGCGAGAAGTAGAGGAGTATCTTTCTTAAGGGTTGATTCTGTGCTTGAACGATTTGAGCGCTCAAGTCTTTCTATTACGAATAGAAAGATTAAAATTCATAATGGTTATGAATAAATCGTTCATTAGAGAATCAATGGTGCTTAAGGTAAAAATAATTAGAGGGGTAAAACAGACATTATAACCCAGCTCTAATTACGAGATACTCGTGAAGGGTCAATTTATATGTAATGACTATATCGATGGACACTGATGTTGGTTTCTAAGGCATTCCTAAGATCATATTTAAGCATAAAAATATGTGAATATAAAAGGAGATATGGCAGAATCATACTCACTTTGAACGGTTGTTGGATGTGTTGATATCAAAAATTTCTCCTTGAAGTTTTCGGCCAAGGTGTCCATTTGAAAGTTGAATCCAAGCTCCAAGCTTTTTGTTGATTCCAAGCTCAAAGGTGGGTTTCCCTAACACCTTGAATATTTCTTGAAGTGTGCTAGCAAGTGAAGAAAGAAAATAATTTTCCTTGTTTTTCAATGGAGGCTCACGGTTTTGGCCTTGAGAGAGAGAGAGAGAGTTTCTAATTTTTGTATTTTTTTTTTTCCAAAAAACTTATGCCAAAATCCTTTACAACATTTGGTAATAGCTTTTCCAAAAAGCAAAATGCAAAAGGGAGGGAAAATGGCATTCAATGCCCTCAACAACCACCATCATGAATAGTGACTGGTTGTCATTCACCAAAAGGTGACTTGACATCCATCACTAAAGTGACATGCGATGTGACGAGCGATGTGACTTGTGGCCGCACTTGATTCAAAATCAGAGTGGCCTCGCAAACACATTCCGGGCTCGGGTTCGTTAATTCCGAATTAACGAATTTTCCGTTGCGACGTAATTAAATAAAATTTAATTAAATAATAATGCCAAGCAAAATTACTATTCACGTCGCTAGCGAATTAATTCAAAATTAATTCGTTAGCCCGAATTAAAATCTAATTTTAATTCCGCGTCGAAATCTAATTTCGTTTAATATATCGAATATATTACTTTAACGATTAATTCTAAATTAATCGTTCTCTCTCTTCAAATATTATTTTATCCCAGATAAAATCTCTCCGTAATTAATCCCAGATTAATTAAGTTCGAATCATTCGTCATCGGTGAATCTTCGGGAAGAGACCCATGGGATCCCTGTATATGTTGGCAGTAAATCTGGTCGTCGGACTATCCGAACACGTACGTACCTCATTGTAGGCATTGCATTTTTGCATATCAGCCCGATGATGAGTCTCGTATGGAGACAGTACCTCTTTAGTTATGAAAGTCGCGGGAAACGGACGTGAGAAGGGTAAAGTTGGAAAATAGAATTTTTGTTGGATTTAATCTCGTTGTTTGGCTTCGGGTTGCTTGTTGGACCTCTGTTTTAAAACACACCAAACCCATTAAAATACACCTCACAAATTAAATAATTAAAACATTTAAAACATATCTCACTCATTAAATTGAAACCAATTAAATTAAACTTAAATTAATTAAATTAAATCACATTCACAAATTAAATTAAACATGAAATTAAATTAAATTAAAATCTAATTAAATTAAATTCCTAATTTAAATAAAACACATTCCTAATTTAATTAAATCACCTACCAAATTAAATAAATCATATCCTAACTAAAAAGAAAAAATCAAATTAATTCCCCTAATTAAAGATTTTCTCTATCACATACTAAATTAAAAATATCCCCTAATCAATACACAAAATTCTTTCCTTCTCCAACTAGAATTACTCCTCTCATTGCCTATAAAAATAACCTCTCTCCACACATTAAAACCCTGGCAGATTCACACAAAAAAAACACAACAAATTGCAACCCTAAAGGGCTCGCTCTCGACAAAAAAAAACAGACAACACACAAGAACAAACCCCTAACCTGCCTCCCATTGTCCTCACGGAATTCACTTCGTAGCCTTCACTTCACAGCCTGCTCACGCTAACCATTCACCCTCACGCCTTGCCTCTCACGTACCCCTCACAAACAAGCACCGTTTGCCGCTTTCACTGCCCAGCCTCAACACGCTCACGACCTTCACGCATATCGGCCACTTTATTATCTTCACGCCTAATCAACAGCCCAAGCCGCACTCAATCTCACAACCTTCAACAGCCCACGCCTCACTCAGTCCCACGCTCACAATCAACTCACGCTTAGCCCCTGAAAGACAACAACGCAAATCAAGCCCACTGCACGCCAAAACCCTCCTTCACTGCACGCTGAAACATAGTCCCCTTCACTGCCACCCTTTCACGCCCACTGTCCAGCCCTGAACTGCCGCAAATAGCCTCCATCCACTGCCCAGTTTTCACGCTTAATCTGACCCCGAAACTGCCCCGAAACTGCCCAAAACTGCACCTAAAATACACCACAAAAACAATCCCCAAACTGCTCAAAACAGTCCCCATAACCTCACATAAAGTCTCCCCAAAACTGTCTCCAAAACTACTCGAAACAGTACCCCGAAACAGCACAAAACAATACATTAATACACCAAAACAGTGACCAGAAAACCGCGAGGAAACAGCAGCGAAACGGACCAAAAAACAGCAGCCCGAACAGCAAAACAGCGAAGAAAGATGTTGAGTTAACGAATTAAAAAAGTTGCGGATCATTCACCCTTCCAACGGACGTGTAACGCCCTTTCTTGGACGACGAAAGAGGTTAGACCTGAGGGCACCTTTTTTTACTTATCTTCTTTATTTTTGTTTTATTTATTTTGATATATAATTGCATGAGAGTCGTTTGAAGTATGATGTGATTGTTGGATGAGCGGGATATGTGTTCCCCTTTTGTGGTATATCAGATGGAAACCCGGACGTAAATTCCATAGCCGATTCCGAATGGACGGTAGTATGGTCTGCACTCTGGATACAATGCCACGTACCACTTAAGATACACGTATCTCGTCTCATCCAAAATTGTATTTGAGCATGTCATAGTTCTAGGCCATTTATTTATTATTTAAAGCATGATTTAATTTAGTTTGTTATTTATTTGTTAAAGTATATTTAGGTTGTTCCTTATGCATGTTATTAGTTTATGATGTGTTTGGATAATGATTTATACATGTTGATTTAATGATTCAATATGCTCGTTGTGTTACATTGCGTGGAGTTATTTGGATGAAAGCATGTTAGATCTAAGTACCCTTGAGCATGATTATTGAGTAGACTCGGTTAAATTATTGCACAAATCATATCATCACAAGTGACATAAGTAAGGGACTATTCCGAACCCAACGGTTTGAGGTCTTCCCTTGCGAGGGGTGAGTGCGGCCTTAAATCTTTGTCCCGGTTCACACCGGGTGGCGACTCCATGTTATTTCGTACTTCCCAACTAGGCCGCGAGCCTAGAACAGTGTCGTCAAGTTCTGTTGTCTACAGTTTGGCGACTCCACTGGGGATTTATAGAGAATTGGCCCCGAAATCATGTCTTGTGATGTGTATAATTTGTGCTTTAATTAATCGTTTCTAAAGTGAGTTTAAAAGGGTGTAATCAAAGGCATTGTTAAGGCTAGGTAATGGTTCGATGTCTTCCTTCACTCACTACCTTTTTATAAGGAAAAGCTGTGAAGACACCGAGATAATCATTACTTGTAGCTCATCGTGACAGACTAGTTTGGAGGACTCGTTGTTTATTCCTGACACCAAGCGATAAGAGCCTAAGGGGCTTGGGTACTTAAGAGAGCCTCGCTCCACCCTCCCTCTGGGGAATCTACAATGGGAAATCCATTCGACAGTTAGCCACACACCGTAACTCGTTGGCACGTACAGTAAGGTATAAAAAAGGTGTGCTCACTTGGTCGCTTGAACCCTTGAGTGGGGAGTCCTAGTTGTGGGTAATCCTTCGTCAAACGAGAGCCTTTGTCCACACTCACGTAAACCCACATGTGAACCATAGTTGTATGACCTATTAGAGCCACCCTTTATGCTTTTGATAACCCCATGCATATTATGTCTCATGCATCCCATGCATCTCATGCATACATGCATCATGTTAACCCTCTTGTCTTAAAAGCCATCATAGATATCCGTTGGGTTAGAAAAAAAGAAAGACTTGTCAAAGAAGAGTTTAACAAACATTGACATCGGGAAAAAGGAAGCCAAGAAACAGAGAACCTTACAGCAAGGATAGAAAGACCATGGTGGGTCCAAAAAAAAAAAGAGAAAAAAAAATTGTTGTTTGTTTTTAGTCATTCATAGTTAGACATAAGTCCGATGATGAAATTGATTGTTTTAGGATGAAATCTTAGAAACGATAAACTCTTGATGTGCTTTTATCTGATACTTTAAGTGATTGATCTATGTTAGACTCGTAAGCACTTCACTATAGGTTCTTGGCGGTGAAAACCTGAGTAGTTAGCAAAGTGACTAGTTGAAGAAATTGTAGGTCGGTGAATGACCGTTTGCTTAGATGTCTATCTTGATTTGCTTATGTTATGATATGTGGTATGGTTGAAAATGAAAGAAAAGTCTCTAAAGAAAAGAATTGAACCACCTATAACCGATAAGCGTGAAGCTACCCATGGGCGAGTATTAGGACCACCATGAGGAGAAATGCTACCTTAAAGGGTAGGTGTGTGAAAAAAAAAAGAAAAAAAAGAGAAAAAGAAAAGAAAAGAAAAAAGAAGTTCAAAACGAATGAAAAGAAAAAAAAAGACAAAGAAAGAGAAAGAAAACCATACCACATTGAGCACATAAAAGCAACTGCAGGCATAATTGAGACATCTAGGTTGGTTTGACCCATCGATCCCGATTTTTGAAACGAAATCATCTAGTTAGCTTACCTAAGGATTAAGCTGTGAAAGAACATTTGCACACACACACTTTGAGTCTGGCATAGATCATTTGTTCAAAGACTTGGATTTGAGTTGCATCGAATGTTTTGAAGGTTCTCTGGTTTCATTACTGAGCATTCTTTGAGGACAATGATATGTGTAACTATTGGGACTATTTCATAGCATGTGATATAGCATGATGAAATGGAAGGGCCCACCATGTGGTTCATCTTGACCAAGTGCAAACAGCGGAGAGCAGAAAGCTAAACCAAGACTGGGGGTGACCAGTCTACCACACCGTGAATCAAAGACATAACAAGAAATTTAGCCATGAGACCAGAGAGAAGGCCGAGCAATCACCTGGAGAACTGGCGGAAAACCTAACCCAGCGGAATATGAAATTCATTCATGCATGCATACATACACGTAACACATTTTGCATTCTTTCTTTGTGTTTGTTTTGTTTTGTATTCACAGGTTTCACAGAAGAAAGAGAGAAATCGGCAAAGACAAGCCAACCAGAATCAGCAACATACGAGTAGTAGTTTTGGGAATGAATCCCAGGGTTGAAGCCCGCGTTGTCAGCATCAGTTTTTGGGAATGAATCCCAAGGCCGAGGCCCACGATGTCAGAATTTGGAATGAATCCAAGGAATGAATCCCAGGGCCGAGGCCCACCTTACCAGCAGTTTTCGAGAATGAATCCAAGAGGGTCGAGGCCCATATTGTCAGCATTTTCGGGAAAGAATCTCAGGGTTGAGGCCCACGTCAGTATCAATTTTGGGGATAAGTCCCAGAGTCGAGGCCCACATCAGCATCAGTATGGGGGCGAGGCCCACATCAGCATCAGTCTGGGGGCGAGGCCCACATTATCATCAGTGACAGACTTGCCGGGTATGGCACTCTGGGGGCGAGGCCCACATTGGTTCAGCATCGGTTTCTGCTGGGTATGGCACTCTGGGGGCGAGGCCCACATTGGTTCAGCATCGGTTTCTGTCAGGTATGGCACTCTAGGGGCGAGGCCCACATCAATTCAGCATCAGTTTCTGCCGGGTATGGCACTCTAGGGGCGAGGCCCACATCAATTCAACATCAGTTTCTGCAGGGTATGGCATTCTGGGGGCGAGACCCACATTAGTTTAGTATCAGTTTCTGCCTGGTATGGCATACTGGGGGTGAGGCCCACATCAGCATCAGATCGAGGGCGAGGCCCATATCAGTTCGGGCACAAGGCCCAGTGGAATAAAGCCCACCTTCAAAATAGCTTGGGAATAAAGCCCCCATTCGGTACAGTTCAGGAACAAAGCCTGCATTCAGTTCAAACTCGGGAATAAAGCCCACATCCAGTACAGTTCAGGAATAAAGCCTGCATCCAGTTCAGTTCAGGAAGAAAGCCAGCATTCAGCTCAGTACGGGAATAAAGCCCACATTCAGTACAGTTCAGGAATAAAGCCCACATTCGGTACGGTTCCGGAAGAAAGCCTACGTCCAGCAAACTCGGGAATAAAGCCCACATTCAGTACAGTTCAGGAAGAAAGCCTGCATTCAGCTCAGTTCATGGAATAAAACCCACATTCAGTACAGTTCGGGAATAAAGCCTACATCCAATACAGTTCGGGAATAAAGCCTCATCTCAATACAGTTTGGGAACAAAGCCTAAGGGAATAAGGCCCACAGTCAACACAGTTCATGGAACAAAGCCCAGGGGAATAAAGCCCAATCACAACACAGTTCGGGAACAAAGCCCAGGGGAATAAAGCCCTATCACAACACAGTTCGGGAACAAAGCCCAGAGGAATAAAGCCTCATCTCAATACGGTTTGGGAACAAAGCCTAAGGGAATAAAGCCCACAGTCAACACAGTTTGGGAACAAAGCCCAGGGGAATATAGCCTCATCTGAATACAGTTCGGGAATAAAGCCCACAGTCCAAACAATCAGGGAATAAAGCCCTATCTCTACACAGTCAGCAGTTCGGGAATAAGCTCGGGAGGAATAAAGCCTCATATCAACACAGTTCGGGAACAAAGCCCATGGGAATAAAGCCTCATCTCAACAGTTCGGGAACAAAGCTCGGGGGAATAAAGCCTCATCTTCGGGAATAAAGCTCGGGAGGAATAAAGCCTCATCTCAACAGTTCGGAATAAAGCTCGAGGAATAAAGCCTCATCTACACAGTTCGGGAATAAAGCTCGGGAGGAATAAAGCCTCATCTCAATAATTCGGGAATAAAGCTCGAGGAATAAAGCCTCATCTCAATAGTTTGGGAATAAAGCTCGGGAGGAATAAAGCCTCATCTCAACAGTTCGGGAATAAAGCTCGAGGAATAAAGCCTCAACTACACAGTTCGGGAATAAAGCTCGGGAGGAATAAAGCCTCATCTCAACAATTCGGGAATAAAGCTCGAGGAATAAAGCCTCATCTACACAGTTCGGGAATAAAGCTCAGGAGGATAAAGCCTCATTTGAATAGTTCATGAATAAAGCTCGGGGGAATAAAGCCCTATCTATCCCGGTAGATCTTTATTCCTAGAATAAAAGCTGCTTCTCTCAGATCCTTCATGGAGAATTTTAATGAAAGCCAAGCTTCATCACCGATGTTAACATGGGAATGTCATTGCCTATAAGCAATACATCATCAACGTAAAGGACAATGAATGTCAGTGCGCTCCCAATAACCTTCTTATATACACAAGGATCATCCTCGTTTTGAACAAAACCATATTCTTTCATGATCTCATCAAAACGTCGGTTCCAAGAACGCGATGCTTGCTTCAATCCATAAATGGATCGATTTAACTTACAAACCTTGTTTGCAAGTTTTGGTACGACAAAACAGTCAGGCTGTTGTATATAAACATCCTCCAAAAGGTTTCCGTTAAGGAAAGCGGTTTTGACGTCCATATGCCATATCTCGTAATCGAAATATGCAGCAATAGCAAGCATTATCCGAATAGATTTAATCATGGCAACGGGTGAAAAAGTTTCATCGTAATCGACACCATGTCATTGACGATACCCTTTCGCTACAAGCCTAGCTTTGTACGTTTGTATGTTGCCATCCATGTCGGTCTTCCTCTTGAAGACCCATTTGCAACCAATAGGCTTTACGCCTTCTGGTGCATCAACCAGTGTCCAAACTTGGTTGGTGTACATGGAATCCATTTCGGAATTCATGGCATCTTGCCATAAATCGGAGTCGATACCTTGTATCGCTTCCTCATACGTAGTCGGGTCGTCTTTCTCAATAAGATTAATATCCACATGAGGTGAGATACCTCTCAGGTTGTTTTCTGACTCTCTCCGAACTACGCGGTCCTTGTGTATTCAAAGATTGTGGCACAGTCTCATCCCTGATGGACTGTTCATGTTTCGTTAAGGATTCTGTGCCAGGAACAGTATCACTCTGATTTTCATCGAGTTCTACTTTCCTCCCACTTATCACTGCATTTAGGAATTCTTTCTCAAAGAAAACCGCATGTAGAGCAACAAAAATTTTGTTCTCTTGTGGGTGATAGAAGTAATATCCTTTGGTTTCCCTAGGATATCCTACAAATAGGCATTTATCCGATTTGGGTTCAAGTTTGGTACCTTCCAAACGTTTGACGTGTGCCCAGCAACCCCAAATCTTCAGGAATGAGAAACCCGGTTTCTTTCCTGTCCATATTTCATACGGAGTCTGTTGAACAGACTTTGACGGAACCTTATTCAAAATAAGTATTGCACTGTTCAATGTATATCCCCAGAAGAAAATAGGTAGCTCTGTGCGACTCATCATAGACCACACCATGTCTAAAAAGTTTGGTTTCTCCATTCGGACATACCGTTTAATTACGGTGTTCCGGGAAGAGTCCACTATGAAAGAATACCATATTCTTTCAAGTAATCAAGAAACTCATTGCTTAAGTATTCGCCACCAACGGTCCTGTAGGGGTTTTTTAGGGGGTGAATCCGGTAACGCAGCGGAAGCGGTGAAATCCGATTTTCAGATTTCAAAAATTTTCTCGGATTAATTAAATAAACATATTTATTTATCACTCCAATAATCAAATTATGAAAATAAATTCAATAAATCATATTTAAGTGAATTTACCGAAATACCCTTACTTTGTATTTTTGTCCATTTTAGTCCGAAATTGATCTAATCAATTTTGAATGATTCTAAATCATTTCCAAGATGACTTATGATGTTCAAAACATCAAAACACCAAAGCAACCAAAATCCCCAAATCCAAGTCTTGGCCGAGAGCACCATTTAGGTTCCATTTTGTGCATTTTGCACTTTCATGCTTCAAGACACATCCAAATGATATCCAATCAACATGAAACTTTATATGCATCATATACACTCATAAATACACAACATATATGAAAACCCCCAAATTGGAATTAGTCATGAACCCTAATTTTTCAATTTTCACACAAATTGGACAAATTAGACCAAATACATTAAATCAATTACTT
This sequence comes from Zanthoxylum bungeanum, assembly GCA_019454045.1. Taxonomy (NCBI): domain Eukaryota; kingdom Viridiplantae; phylum Streptophyta; class Magnoliopsida; order Sapindales; family Rutaceae; genus Zanthoxylum; species Zanthoxylum bungeanum. The sequence goes on along the minus strand of SKCR01036816.1, from coordinate 21,128 downwards.
CAATCATCATTCTTCCATCCAATCCAAGTCTCAACACAATGAAACAACTAAAGATCAAATCTAGGTCATTTAAGAGTGGGTCAATAACTCTAGATTAGCAACACATGGTTTCAAAAACCTTAAAAGAATGATTATAACTACAATAGTTACAAGCTTTCTTCATCACACATGCTCAACCTTTCAACCAAAATTCCATCATCATCAAACACAAGAAATAATGAAAAGAATAACTTAAGAAAATCACAAGATGTTGCCTAGATCCTAAGGAACAAATTCCTTTCTAATAGTAAGTTTGAAAAACTTACAAAATCCAAGCTTTTCTTTAAGTTTTTCCTTTTCTCCTTCACTTGCTTTCTTTGTTTTCTTTAATGGTGTTTCTTGTAAAGTGTATTAGGTTAGCTAAATGAAAATGAAATGAAACAATTTATATTAGGGCAAAAAATTGCCTTGGCCGAATTTGCATATACCAAATGCAAGAATATAAATTTCAATTTCATTTGCAATTCATTAAATCAACTTGCATAAATATCTAAAAACACTTTAATGATATTTATATAAAGTCAAAAAGGCAACATAATCATTTACTTTAAATATCCTAATGTAAGATATTTATATTTTAATTAATTTAATCATTTAACAATTAAATAATTAATTAATTAATCAAATACAAATATATTAAATATATGTATAATATTTACATTAAATATTAAAAACATATATTCATTTAGGATAAAAGTCAAGTAACTCATTTTGACTATTAATTAATGTGTATTTAAATTAATCAATTATTAAATGTAAATACACAATAATTAGGCAAATGACTATCTAGTCCTTTAGCATGTATCTTGCGTTTAACCTTTAAACGACTTTATAAATAATCAATATTATTTATTAATGTTGCTCTAGTGCTCTAGGAGTATGTTTCATTATTGAGACTCTCTAGATTCAGGTATATCCGTCACGAAATCTAATTTCGTGTCCATAATCTATCCACCCGTAGATTATTATGACGATCACATAAATCTCGCTGAACCATACAGGTCGAGGTCATGGCAAATGTAATTCCTCTGTCACAGGTATCCGGATAAATCCCAGAGATATAGATGTAAACGTCAAATCTCTATCGGGATTATCCAGTCGACTATTTTATTAGCAATCTCAAAAGAATGTTCAGAACTAGCTTCTAAACTTTACCATGGGGCCCATGGTTTTATCTGATTGCTAAACATATGGACTACCTATGCTCTGATACACAGAACTGACGGATCCTATCTTGATACACATAGGACACCCTGAGGATCTGTCTACACCCAACGAACAGGCGGAGGTCTGATCTAAATAGATCGGTGACGTGACTGCCGTCTAAGTGTAGAAGATATCTCATGTGCCCACAATGGCATCTCAAGTCTAAGAATCACAAGTGCTACTCAACCCAAGAAGATTCTTATTGACGCTGGTGTACCATCCATTAAGAATATTCGGTGAGTCGTTCAGTGTTTATCCGTTATAAACACCTACACGTCTATACTAGTCTCCAAGACTAATGGTTCATTGAGAAACCATTGGAATCATATATTCCAGTATACGACATGTACCGGTCTCAACGGGTTTACTATACTGACTGCAAGTAGTGTAAACCTTGACCAGGAACTGTCTGAGAATGACAACGTCATGATACTTCTCAATGTCCGTTGCGACGCTTTTGCAACTGTATCATGACTAATCATTCTCGGGTCATTACGTCTTTACCATATAGAAAGATAGATTATATTATAGAAACTGCATATATTATTCATAATAATAATGTTTTACAGAAGGTATTTAACAGAAATACACCGGGAATTGGCGCTCTGAGCACCAACCCCAACAAAATCTCCCACTTACTCTAGTGCTAATATCGATTGTATCTAATACCCATCGACTCCACGTGTTTATCAAACAGCTTCGGAGGTATGGCCTTCTTCAGCGGGTCTGCTACATTATATTCACTCGGTACCTTGCACACTACAATATCCCCTCGCGACACGATCTCTCGAATGATGTGGTACTTGCGTTCTACATGCTTCGACTTCTGATGCGCCCTCGGTTCCTTTGCTTGCGTAATGGCTCCAGTATTATCACAGTATAACGGAATCGCATTCTCGATACTTGGGACAACTCCCAATTCTGTGATAAAGTTTTTATCCACACACAGCCTCTTTTGCAGCTTCAAAGCTGCAATATATATTCCGCGCTCAGTGGTGAATCAACTGTCGATCCCTGTTTGGAACTCTTCCAACAAACTGCACCTCCGTTAAGGGTAAAGACAAATCCAGATGTAGACTTTCTATCATCGGGATCCGATTGGAAATCGGAGTCTGTATACCCATTAATCTGCAGTTCGTTTCCTCCATAAACTATTAACTTATCCTTAGTACCTTTAAGATACTTTAGGATATGTTTAATGGCCATCCAATGGTCATTACCTGGATTGGACTGATATCGACTAGTTACGCTAACAGCGAAACTGATATCAGGCCTCGTACATAACATGGCATACATTATGCTACCCAAACATGAAGCATAAGGTTGGTTAGACATTCTAACCTTCTCATCTCTGTTTGTGGACATATCTTTTTAGAAAGATGTATCCCATGTCTGAACGGTATGTTTGATGTCTTACAGTTACCAAAACTATACCGTTCCAAGATCTTATCTACGTACGTTGATTGGGATAACCCAATCAGCCTCATTTGTCTATCTCTATAGAGTTTTTATCCCTAAAACATATGAAGCTTCTCCCAGGTCCTTCATGGAGAAATTCTTACAGAGGTACGCTTTCACACGCTTTGCAACATACCTAAATCATTCCCAAGATTAGGATGTCATCAACATATAGGACTAAAAATACGACCATGCTCCCACTGGCCTTCTGATACACACAGGATTCTTCCGAATTCTTGAGAAAACCAGACGATCTAATAATCTCATCGAATCGAAGATTCCAACTTCGTGAAGCTTGTTTAAGTCCATAAATGGACTTCTTAAGCTTACATACCATACCCGAGGTTTCGCTGGACGTGAACCTTCCGGCTGTTCCATATAGATTTCTTCATCAAGAAAACCATTTAGAAAAGCCGTTTTGACATCCATTTGCCAAATCTCGTAGTCATGATACGCAGCTATAGAAAGCAAAATCCGGATAGACTTAAGCATTGCTAACGACGAAAAAGTTTCATCGTAGTCGACACCAGGTCGCTGCGTGTAACCTTTTGCTACCAGTCGGGCCTTGTAAGTTTCAACCTTACCGTCAGGCCCGCGCTTCCTCTTGTAAACCCATTTACAAACAACGATAGGAACAATTCCTTCAGGAAGCGGAATCAAGTCCCAAACTTGATTTTCATGCATTGAGTCTATCTCGGATTTCATGGCACTTTGCCATTTCACGGAGTCGATGTCCAACATCGATTCTCTATAGGTGAAAGGATCTGTCTCTTCAACTAAGAGAACATCCAGACTCTTTTCTGTATCAAATACAAGCGTTCAGAAGGTCTAGATACCTTTTCCGACCTACGGAGTGTGTGTGTTGAAGGTCCTTCATCTACTTGAACTTTAGGTTCCCTCCGTTGGCTCGTTGTTTTCAGGTTGGACTTCATCAAGCTCAACCTATCTATGATTACCACCTTCTGACAAAAATTCTACTTCTAGAATTTTGCGAAGCGAGCTACGAATACATTTCGATGCTCGGTATCATAGAACAGATATCCCCTCGTATTCGAAGGATATCCAACAAACCTAAACTTTTGCCCTCGAGGCGAAAGCTTATCTTGCTGAGTCACCTGACATAGGCAGGACAACCCCAAACCTTAATATAATTAAGATTTGGTCTCCTACCGAACCATATCTGATACGGTGTCGTAGGAACAGCCTTTGAAGGAATCTTATTCAAAAGATGTGCGGCTTTTAGAGAGAGTAACCCGATAAGTAATAGGGCAAATCTGTGAAACTCAACATCGATCGGACCATATCCAATAAAGTCCGATTTCTCCTTTCAGATACACCATTGTGCTGTGATGTACCTGGAGGAGTATATTGAGCGAGAATCCCATTCTCCTTCATATAATCCATGAACTCACCACTCATATTTCACCGCCTCGGTCGGATCGAAGGCGTTTAATATATTTACCAGTTTGTTTTTCTACTTCATTTCGGAACTCTTTGAACTTTTCAAAGGTTTCCGATTTAGTCGCATCAAATACACATAACCGTACCGTGACAAATCATCGGTAAAGGTAACGAAGTACGAATAACCACTGTGAGCAGTTTGACTTAGTGGACCACATACATCAGAATGTACGAGTTCCAGTAAGTTAGTGGCGCGGTGTCCAACACCAGAAAATGGGGCTTTGGTCATCTTACCCTGAATACAGGATTCACAAGTTGGATAGGATTCAATGGTAAGATCTGATATCAAACCATTCCTAACCAATTGGGTAAAGCGTTTAACGCCAATGTGACCAAGTCTCATATGCCAAAGTTCAGTATTATTAATTACAGGTAAACTACGTTATTAACTCCAGTATTTAATATATCTTTTGAAGTTTGCAATGTATAATGACCATGCTGGTTTGGACAACAAAGGATCTGAATATTATTTTTATCATATAAATACAAAGAACTATTCTTAATATTAATACAAAAGCCTTCTGTATCTAATAAAAAAGTGATATAATATTAGCGACACATCCTGGTACAAAATGGCAGTCATATAACAAAAGTGTCCCATTCGGCAATGAGATCTCGCATACTCCCACTGCAACTGCATCCAAGAGTCTCCACTCCCGAACCGCAACTGCATCTCTCCAGGCTTCAGTTTCCTACTTTCCTTCAGCACCTGCAACGAATTGCAAATGTGAATGGGACAAGCAGAATCTAAAATCCAGCTGGATGTAACGGCTTCACAAGCCAAAGATAAATCAATAACTGGAAAAATAAAAGTACCTGATGTAGAAGCTCTGTCTCTCCTCTCTGACTTGGCAATGTAATCAGGACAGTTCCTTTCTTCCAGTGCCCGACTTTGCCGCAGTGGTGGCATTTGTCTTCAGAAGCCCTTTTGGGCTTTGCAATCTTCGCCTGTTGTTGAGGACCAAAAGCCTTCTTCTTCTTCTTCTTCTTTCTTGCCTTTCTTGTTTTTCCCTTAGACCATCCTTGGGAAGAAGTCGAAAGAGAAGTAGTTCTAGGAGGGCGAGTCGGTACTCCCTTCTTAAGGTCCTCTTCTGCCGTGAGCAACATCCTATGTAGCTCCTGGTAGGTACAGACAGTCCCGTGCATGTTGAAGTACATCACGAACTGGCGAAATGAAGCTGGTAGTGAACCAAGAATGACACTCCTACCGAGAATGTCATTCAAGATGAGATTATGTTGCCTCAATTGATCGATCAAATCGATCATCTGAAGAACATGTGGGCTAACACTCTGCCCCTCATCCAGATGCGCATGGAACAGTTCCATGGCGACTTTGTGAACAATCACTTGTTCCTGGTTCTCAAACGATTGTCTCAATCGTCATCATACTATAGGAATCTAACATACCATAGTACTGTTGCTTGAGTTTCGGAGATAGTGAACTAAGGATGTATGATTTAACCCTTAAATCATCATCCTTCCAAGTTTAAAAAACTTGATGTTCCTCCTCCGAAGCATCTGCACCCACTGCAAGGGGCAACGGACCCTCAAGAACATAACCCAGCTTTTCGGAATCGAGGACAATCCTCAAATCCAATTCCCAGTCTGCAAAGTTCTCAGCGCCTTTCAGTTTGTTCGCATCAAGCATACGCGCAAACTGATTTGCGGATTGTGCCGCCATCGCCAATCTATCATATAGATCACGAAAAACGGTTAGCAGAAATTAAAGCAGTTTCATATAATATCAAAAGCATAAACTAGATCATGGATTTTTAATCTAATATGCCCCTCCCACTAAATCATGCAATATTGTAATCCCAAAACAGAATACAAATATTTAATAATTAAATTAAATACTAATAGTGAAAAGTGGATCCCGTGAATATATTTCGGCTCACAGTAGAGGCACGGTCTCGCCTACGTATATTCATCAGGTAGACAACTCATTTGTCAATCATTGACTAATGACTCCTAAGTATCCGGTCCTGGCCGTTTCTCGTTGTTGCTGCGAAGGCAGGCCCACAAGGAGACGTACCAAGGTTAAACTCGTCAATAGTAAACTCAAGTTACTTACGTAATCCTGACAGCTAGGGCACGTTCAGAATTCCGCTTTTACTTGAATTTACCTAGTATCTGATATACATCTGGTATAAATAAATCTTTATCGGCTACATCCTCACAGCAGAGGCACGGTCTCGGATGTAGTCACAAAGAAGTATTCATAAACCGTATTGACAAGACGGACCATATAACATGCATCAAATATAAAATTACATTCAAACCTTATTATTTAGGGATTTTCCGCTAAGTGTCATACACCCTAAATCTAACCAATTTAGATCCTAATAAGCATGCATAAAGTCTAGAAAACATGATTAAAAATTGATTCAATGAAGGCTAATCATATTAGGTGGCCTAGAATCAGGCTCGCTCTGATACCATTTTGTAGGGGTTTTTTAGGGGGTGAATCCGGTAACGCAGCGGAAGCGGTGAAAATCCGATTTTCAGATTTCAAAACTTTTTCTCGGATTAATTAAATAAACATATTTATTTAACATTCCAATAATCAAATTATGAAAATAAATTCAATAAATCATATTTAAGTGAATTTACCGAAATACCCTTACTTTGTATTTTTGTCCATTTTAGTCCGAAATTGATCTAATCAATTTTGAATGATTCTAAATCATTTCCAAGATGAACTTATGATGTTCAAAACATCAAAATACCAAAGCAACCAAAATCCCCAAAATCCAAGTCTGGCCGAGAGCACCATTTAGGTTCCATTTTGTGCATTTTGCACTTTCATGCTTCAAGACACATCCAAATGATATCCAATCAACATGAAACTTTATATGCATCATATAAACTCATAAATACACAACATATATGAAAACCCCCAAATTTGGAATTAGTCATGAACCCTAATTTTTCAATTTTCACAAATTGGACAAATTAGACCAAATACATTAAATCAATTACTTCAATCATCATTCTTCCATCAAATCCAAGTCTCAACACAATGAAACAACTCAAGATCAAATCTAGGTCATTTAGAGTGGGTCAATAACTCTAGATTAGCAACATGGTTTCAAAAACCTTAAAAGAATGATTATACTACAATAGTTACAAGTTTTCTTCATCACACATGCTCAACACTTTCAACCAAAATTCCATAAAAAAAAACAAGAAATAATGAAAATAATAACTAAGAACATCACAAGATGTTGCCTAGATCCTAAGGAACAAATTCCTTTCTAATAGTAAGTTTGAAAAACTTACAAAATCCAAGCTTTTATTTAAGTTTTTCCTTTTCTCCTTCACTTGCTTTCTTTATTTTCTTTAATGGTGTTCTTGTAAAGTGTATTAGGTTAGCAAATGAAAATGAAATGAAAACAATTTATATTAGGGCAAAAAATTGCCTTGGCCGAATTTGCATAACCAAATGCAAGAATATAAATTTCAATTTCATTTGCAAATTCATTAAATCAACTTGCATAAATATCTAAAAACACTTTAATGATATTTATATAAAGTCAACAAAGGCAACATATCATTTACTTTAAATATCCTAATGTAAGATATTATATTTTAATTAATTTAATCATTTAACAATTAAATAATTAATTAATTAATCAAATACAAATATATTAAATATATGTATAATATTTACATTAAATATTAAAACATATATTCATTTAGGATAAAGTCAAGTAACTCATTTTGACTATTAATTAATGTGTATTTAAATTAATCAATTATTAAATGTAAATACACAATAATTAGGCAAATGACTATCTAGTCCCTTTAGCATGTATCTTGCGTTTAACCTTTAAACGACTTTATAAATAATCAAATTATTTATTAATGTTGCTCTAGTGCTCTACGAGTATGTTCATTATTGAGACTCTCTAGATTCAGGTATATCCGTCACGAAATCTAATTTCGTGTCCATAATATATCCACCCGTAGATTATGACGATCACGGATAATCTCGCTGAACCATACAGGTCGAGGTCATGGAAAATGTATAATTCCTCCATCACAGGTATCCAGATAAATCCCAGAGATATAGATGTAAACGTCAAATCTATCGGGATTATCCAGTCGACTATTTTATTAGCAATCACAAAAGAATGTTTAGAACTAGCTTCTAAACTTTACCATGGGCCCATGGTTTTATCTGATTGCTAATCATATGGACTACCTATGCTCTGATACACAGAACTGACGGATCCTATCTTGATACAAATAGGACACCCTGAGGATCTGTCTACACCCAACGAACAGGCAGAGGTCTGATCTAAATAGATCGGTGACGTGACTGCCGTCTAAGTGTAGAAGATGTCTCATGTGCCCACAATGGCATCTCAATTTTCAGAATCACAAGTGCTACTCAACCCAAGAAGATTCTTATTGACGCTGGTGTACCATCCATTAAGAATCTTCGGTGAGTCGTTCAGTGTTTATCCGCTATAAACACCTACACGTCTATACTAGTCTCCAAGACTAATGGTTCATTGAGAAACCATTGGAATCATATATTCCAGTATACGACATGTACCGGTCTCAACGAGTTTACTATACTGACCAAGTAGTGTAAGCCTTGACCAGGAACTGTCTGAGAATGACAACGTCATGATACTTCTCAATGTCCGTTGCAACGCTTTTGCAACTGTATCATGACTAATCATTCTCGGGTCATTACGTCTTTACCATATAGAAAGATAGATTATATTATAGAAACTGCATATATTATTCATAATAATAATGTTTTACAGAAGTATTAACAGAAATACAACCGGGAATTGGCGCTCTGAGCACCAACCCCAACAAGTCCGACCGTAATGTCTTAATACTTTTACCGGTCTGTTTTTCTACTTCGTGTCGAAACTCTTTGAATTTCTAAAAGGTTTCCGACTTGTGTCTCATAAGATACACATAACCATAACATGATGCATCATCCGTAAAGGTTACGAAGTATTCATATCCACCTCTAGCCTGGCTATACATGGGCCCACATACGTCACTATGAACGAGGGCTAACAGTTCGGTGGCACGTACATATTTACCGCTAAAAGGTGATTTAGGCATATTGCCTAATAAACAAGATTCACATATGTCATATGAATTTGGATCAAATCTGTCCAAGTACCCACTCTTCGAAAGTGTGGATATGCGAGTCTTGTTAATGTGTCCCAGACGACAATGCCATATATAAGTTTCATCTTTGTTACTTAGTTTAAGCCTTTTGTTTGTTACATTATATCTTTGAGATTGATTCATATTCAAAATATATAGACCATTATTTACATCAGCAGTGAAAATTTCCATATCATTTTTATACATAAAACACCCAGTGTTTCTAAATACAAAAGTATACCCACATTGGGCTAACATAGATACATAAATAATATTCCTAGTAAAACTAGGTACATAATAACAGTCTGTAAGTTTAAGTACATGCCCCGAGGGCAGTTCCAAAACAAAAGTACCAACGGCCAAAACGGCGACCTGTGTCCCATTTCCAACGCGGAGGTCAATCTCTTTTGAGGCCAGTCTCCTGCTAATCTGCAGATCCTGCACATCAGTACATATATGAGTTCCACAACCAGAATCAAAAATCCAATTTTTAAAACTAGAAGTAGACATGTTTATTTCTATAACAAACATACATGAAGCCGATACCTTGCCCGCTTTGATTTCCTTCATGTGTGCCTTGTACTCGCGGCAGTCACGCTTCCAGTGACCCTGCTTTCTGCACTGGAGATAAACATCTTGGGATTTGTCCTTAGGTTTCCCAGAACCTTTTGACGATTTGGCCTTGCCATTCTTCTTATGCTTCTTCTTCTTAACACCTCCAGTCGCCTTGGGCCAAGCCCTCGGAGTCTGAGATGTTGAAGCATAGTGCGCCTCGCGCTTCTTGCCCTTAAGGAGCTCCTTTTCTACTTCACGCAGAGTGGACATCAACTCTCCAAGAGTTTGGTCTTGGTTAAACATGTTGTAGTTCATGATGAACCTACTCCAAGTGTCGGGGAGAGACTGTAGGATCAAATCTACTGAAGTCTCAGCCTCGAAGACTATGCCCATCTGTCTGAGCTACTCAATGTCAGCAATCACCCGTGACACATGGTGCTCAACAGACGTACGCTCTGACATTCGAGCGCGGAAGAGCTTATTCTGCAACTCATATCTTTGCGATCTAAGGTTAGATCGTTGAAGATCATGCAACTTCGCTATCATCTCATATGGATCCAACCCCTCATTTTGACGACAAAATTGCGGAGTCATAGCGGCAAGCATTACCGATTAAGCAGTCGCATTGTCATCGCTATGAGTCTTCCAAAGCTCTACCTCAAGCAACTGATCAGGTCGGGGCTTAGGCCCAAGAGGTCGCTCTAAAGTGTAGAGTAACTTCTCGGATCCCAAAACAATTCTGAGATTCATATCCCAGTCCTGAAAGTTTGTGCCATTAAAGATGTTTTCGCACATGACAATATCCATAATGCTTAACTTTCATGTCATCTTAACCGCAATAGTCTAACTATTCAATTAACGATGTATGGGTACAGTCAAACTGTTACAAGAAAAATAATAATATATTAGTCCAACTAATAAAATAATTGATGAAATAATTTGAAAGCGCGTAAAGCTAAGTATTTGAACGAAATTGCAAATTCAATACTAGCCTCCCACTATTTTTCGGCGAGTCTCTAACCCTCTGTTGAGTACTCGGGAAACCTAGTTACCTAGTGGGCTAGGATTCCGTTAAATAACACGCAACCTTGACTTTGGGCAACAAGCTGTATGATATTTAACTAGGTAGATCTCTAAGATCAATTGGATCTCATCCAGTTCCTAGATCCGGTAGGTGGACCTCCAAGTCCGAAACATATATACAATATATATGCCAATATATCCAATATATTTTCCTAACCTTTTTCTTCTGAATCAACTAAGCTTGGCTTTGGCACAACAAGCTTAATGATTCCAGTTAAGCGGAACCCATTTACTTTGGAAAGCTTCGTAATCGATGTCGATAGACAAGAAGTGATCTTGACTTTGGCCAACAAATCACAACTTGGACAGGACATACGATATGGAACAAAGCCTTCATGATTCAAACACATCCGCGATGGACAAAAGTCTTGACTTTGGCCAACAAACCAGTGCCAATCTTGGATCTTGAGTAAGAATCACTCAATGGAAGGAAAACGCTTAATATATATTGAGGGTTTTTCGCGTAAATTGGCAACCAATTTATTATCTTTGTTAGGTCTCATCATACACCCTTAAGCATGCATTTTAAAAGCATAATAAGGCGCGAAAATAAATTAATAACGATATGCGGATGGATATCTCACAGATTGTTCCTAGAACAAATCACTCCATTTTCCTCTCCCCGGCTAGCACTATTCTTACTTCTACCCAATTACATAACACAATTAAAGAAACCTTATTAACATTGAGGGGAATTAGGTGAGAAGAGAATTACAAAGAATCAATAGAGATAAGGCTGGACACGCAGGTCCAATTTAATAAATTCTAAATTTACAACAATTTCCAAAATTGCACTTTCCCTTCTAATATACATATGATATACGTTATTCATTCAACACATCCATGTATTCACACAAAGCATGTTATTCAATCAAACTAATCCAATTAATTAATCTTGAATAAAGTGATCATCCAATGTTCAAACAATGATTTGATTTTGCGCGAGTCCAACTCGTTTGAGAATAAGTACTCAAAGTACGAATTCTTGAATTATATCGAACTATAATTTAAATCTAATTTAATTTGTATTAATACTAATTCTATATTTAATTCCAAATTAAATAACTACACTTTTAATGCGCCTTTACGACTTAGATTCCAAATCTAATCTAAATGGGTCTCAAAGCCCAATTAACATCAAATGTCGTTTAATTAAAGTCCAATGGGCTTTCAATTAATTTCTTAAGGCATAGACTTTGGTCAATATGGGTCAAACCCAAATACTAAAGCCCAATTAAGGAATCACCTTATTTGCCAAGAAACCAATTTCGGCCCATAAGGCCCAATTAAACATAAAAGGCCCATTTGTCATATTTGGACTTATTGGAATAATTTAGGCCCAATTTGGATCCAATCCAATTGACCTAAACCAACTTGGCCCAACCAAGCCCATTATGCCCAAATACAACATTATAAGCCCAATTCTAAATCAAGCCCAACTAATTAAATTTTAATTTTCCAAATTAAAAATTCAATTAATTAAAGTGTATTACATCAATTAATTATCTAAATTAATATTTCTAAAATACTAATTTAATCAATTAATCATGTTTCATTTTGTTCAACTCATGTCCAACATTTTGAAACAAAAAATCAACTCATTTCATGCTCCATAGCTCACGGCATTCATAGGGTTTTTTGTTCGATTTCGTTTTCAATCCGATTGAATCTTAAATCATCATTTCCCAAGTCTTTAAACTCATCCAATGATCAAAAGAATAAAAAAATACCATGACTTTATGGTATACTATGCATTCGGCCATGCCCAATATTTAGGGAAAAATTAATCCAATTCAATTTTCATCAAATTGATCATGCATAACTCTAAGTAATCATCATTCAAGCATACTCAATCAATCAATTTTATCAAATCATGCTCAAATCAATTTTACCCAAATTTTACCCTAATCTTTTTCATGCTCAAATTAGGCTCCATGATACCATTGTTCGTTTCTAAGGCATTCCCAATATCATATTTAAGCATAAAAACATGTGAATATAAAAGAAGATATTGCGGAATCATACTCACTTTGAACGGTTGTTGGATGTGTTGATATCAAAAATTTCTCCTTGAAGTTTTCGGCCAAGGTGTCCCTTTGAAAGTTGAATCCAAGCTCCAAGCTTTGTGTTGATTCCAAGCTCAAAGGTGGGTTTCCCTAACACCTTGAATGATTCTTGAAGTGTGCTAGCAAGTGAAGAAAGAAAACAATTTTCCTTGTTCTTCAATGGAGGCTCACGGTTTTGGCCTTGAGAGAGAGAGAGTTTCTAATTTTTGTATTTTTGTTTTTCCAAAAAACTTATGCCAAAATCCTTTACAACATTTGGTAATAGCTTTTCCAAAAAGCAAAATGCAAAAGGGAGGGAAAATGGCATTCAAGGCCCTCAACAACCACCATCATGAATAATGACTGGTTGTCATTCACCAAAACGTGACTTGACATCCATCACTAAAGTGACATGCGATGTGACGAGCGATGTGACTTATGGCGGCACTTGATTCAAAATCGGAGTGGCCTCGCAAACACATTCCGGGCTCGGGTTCGTTAATTCGGAATTAACGAATTTTCCGTTGCGACGTAATTAAATAAAATTAATTAAATAATAATGCCAAGCAAAATTACTATTCACGTCGCTAGCGAATTAATTCTAAATTAATTCGTTAGCCCGAATTAAAATCCAATTTTAATTCCGCGTCGAAATCTAATTTCGTTTAATATATCGAATATATTACTTTAACGATTAATTCTAAATTAATCACTCTCTCTCTTCAAATAGTATTTTATCCCAGATAAAATCTCTCCGTAATTAATCCCAGATTAATTAAGTTCGAATCATTCGTCATCGGTGAATCTTCGGGAAGCGACCCATGAGATCCCTGGATATGTTGGCAGTAAATCCGGTCGTCGGACTATCCGAACACGTACGTACCTCGTACTACATTTTTACCGATTTACGAGACATGGTTGGCTTCTAGCAAAGCACCGTGCCTACCCAATTCTCCAGAAATATTCTTAATGGAATATATAATCTGTATCAGGCGTAGTATACATAGTATTGCGTATTGCGATCCAGTATCGGATGTCACATGCAAGGCCTGGGGCTGGAATAGTGTCTGCCCCGTACGAAGCATATACCAGATTACAAGCAACTAGTCTCTTAAATCGAATAATCATGACCTTTTCATATTATCCTGATGGTTATAACCATTTAGAGTACCTGTTTTTGTATCCCTGCGTGATCATCATCTCCATATGACTGAAGTGATACTTCCATCTTGACATCACACCCAATACACTACGATTCTCAATAAACCCAGAAGAGGCGTACACAGAACCTGTTAAAGTCCTGGACGACCAAAACCAAAGCGTATTGATTGTCGCAAGTACTAGCGATGCAAGTCTCAGTTTAAGACCAAATACACCTACCCTGATGCGGACTCCCATAGACACATAGTCATACTACCAATGGGATTCTGCGGGGTCTATCCAGAGCGAAGCTGTTTCCATACCATCGGTAAACACAACCTCCTATCACACTTGCATAAGTATCCAATACTTAAATATATGAGAACTATGATGTTACGCTTCCATAACACGCACAAATGCAATACTAGTTTATTCCGAATTATCGATGTCCAGTCTCGATATACTACGACTATGGATATTTAATGATTAATCCTTTATGGATTGATACTGTCTCATATCTTATAATCCGGAACTAATCATAAGGACTTTTATCATTTATATATATAAGTAATCAAATTACAAAATGATAAAATGCAATTTCCATTTCAACATAATTAATTTATACAAAAACCACAATGTCTTTAATAAATAGTGACGCTATGGGTCATAATTGTCTAACAACCGACTTGGTTCAGCTTAATATATCATCTGCGGCAACGAGAGTGCAACTTTGGATTTTTAATAGAATAACTGTAACGACCGGTAGTTTAGTTACTATTACGTTGTAGCGCTATGGTATTGATGGATAAAGATAACATAAAATAAATTATGTTGAGACTCAAATATGCTCATGAGATGATTTTGGGGACAATCGGTTAATTTCTCGACGACCCGGGACGAGACTGTACTATGTTACCTTTGGACCACCCATAGTATTTAGGGCGTAACATTTTCGTACGATCTCTGATTGTTTTCGGGTATATATGTAAGATTCTCAAACTTTCCTCATTAAGAAGAAGAAGAAGAAGAAGAAGAAGAAGAAGAAGAAGAAGAAGAAGAAGAAGAAGAAGAAGAAGAAGAAGAAGAAGAAGAAGAAGAAGAAGAGAAGAAGAAAATAAAGAAAAGAATTAGAAAAGAGGCTTGGCAATCCTTGAGGAGTTTAGGAAGTGGAGAAATCAAGAGGAAGAGGTATGAAACCCAAGACCCAAATTTTATTTAAATGATGAATTTGATGATTTTATGCTTGTATTATGTTGAGAATATGAGTGTGATGATGATTGTATGATTTCTTTGTTTGAAACAATGAAAATACGATAAACCCCAATTTGGTAAGTTTGGGTATGAAATGGTAAAATATGCAATATAGATTGGAAGTTGGATTGATGGCAATCCTTGAGGAGTTTAGGAAGTGGAGAAATCAAGAGGAAGAGGTAAGAAACCTAGACCCAAATTTTATTTAAATGATGAATTTGATGATTTTATGCTTGTATTATGTTGAGAATATGAGTGTGATGTGATGTGATTGTTGATTTCTTCATTTGAAACAATGAAAATGCGATAAACCCCAATTTGGTAAGTTTGGGTATGAAATGGTAAAATATGCAATATAGATTGGAAGTTGGATTGAATGATAAATTGGGGGTTTGATGTATGATTAAATGAGTGAAAGATGAAGTATTTTGATATTAGTTTTGGTATGGAATGAAAGTGATTAAAAATGGGTTAAATAGTTTCGAGATTAGTATGTGATTTACTGTATAAAGAGTATATAATGATGTTTTGTATATTGGTTTTTTATTTGGAAGTATTGAAATGGAGTAGAGTTAGATAACTTGAGCTTTGGATGAATTTGGAGAAGAAACCAGAAACCTGGAAAACGCAGGCGCGTCGAGATGTAAGGAGGATCTCGCGTCGCGACCTGAGAGGAAGAAGGTGACCGAATTATGGACACCGCACGTCATGACGTTCAGTTATTCCTGCGTCGCGACGCGAGACCAGAGCCTCACCAAATCAGTTTTAATACCTCAGTTCTGTCTTAGCGTGTTGGACGGTTGGAGGTCGCCCTTAGGGACTCGTATCAGTTTATACACACATCATATATCAAATTATGATCATCATAAGTCTTGAGTATATAATATCCAGATGAATCTTTAAAATATCAAGGATATTTTACTACATTGATTCTAATTAAGTTTCTATCATAAATTATCCATAGGGACCACATCCTCCTTCGATCAAGGATCCAGTGCCAACCAGACTCAAACACAGTGAATGGACCTCTTTCCTTTAAACTGTTTTATTTATAAAGTTTTATGTTTTGATATCAGACTAATTTTTATTCCTTAGGGCGTTAGATTTCTTTATTGCTGTTATTACATGAAATTTATGCTTTATGCCATGTTTTAGTTATGTTTTACACATAAAAGTTTTAAGGCTTGAGTTTTTATATTTTCGGGGCATGAGGTAAAAACTCACCCCAGTATGTAACTTGAGATACAATTGGAATTGACGGATACATATGACATGTGCACATGTAGAGCCAGGATGACGGCTTAGGATCGTGTACCTGGACTCTAGTTTAGAGCTTGGGTGGTAGCATTGATCCGCACCCTCAGTTTTAGTGGTGGCTACGCCCAGTTGAGTCGTTGTCCTGGGCGTAGAGCTCGATGTCCAGTTGAGTCGTTGTCCTGGACGTAGGGCACCACCAGTTTCAAAGATGCCCAATTGAGTCGTTGTCCTGGGCATAGATTACCACCAGTTTCACACACCCAGTTGAGTCATTGTCCTGGGTGTAGAGAGATCACTAGTTCCCAGTTGAGTATTCCCGGACACGTCCAGTTGAGTCGGTTTCCTGGGCATAGAGTAGTGTTCAGTTTTCATATTTTCAGTACACATACTTCATATCTTCATTACACAGTTTTAAGAAATCAGATTTTAGTAAACAGTTTTCAGAAACTAGATTTCAGAAACAGTTTTCAGAAACCAGAGATTCAAATCTATTTCAGAAAGTTCAGGTTTATAAAGAGATTTCATATAAAGTGATTTTTTCTAAAAACTTTAGTTTTAAAGACTTCATGATTTGCTTTGAGATTTTCAGTTTCATGTCCACTCTCTTAGATCGTATAGCGATCTAACCCCCACCCCAGTATTTGTATCTTGCAGGTTTCTCGGACGGCGAGCTCGAGAGGACGGATACTGATGCAGTCACTAGAGATGGAGTCCACCAGCACAGAGTCAAATAGCATGAGAGTCCAGTGAGAGTCAAAGTAAAAGTTGCTTGAATACAGTGTAGTACAAGTCATTTTGAGTGTCTGTTAATGTTTGTAAATATCACGACCCCCTCCCTAGAGCGGGCCCAACCCTAGAAAATGTTCCGCGAATCACTTCAGCTCGAGCACCTAGATGTCATGTAATTGAACCAAAAGTTCACAAGGAAAATTATATTCCATAGAATGCAATCAAATAAATCCCAAATAAGTGTTTACACCAAAAATGTCTGAAAACCTGAAATCATCCTAAATGTCCTATCTCAAAAGCCAAAAGAAATGTCTAGACCAACCCGACTGACGGCTGTGGCAAACGAGTCAAATCCTGGTACTGATATTGTTACTGTTGCGCTGGCAAACTTCCTGGGATGTTTGGGAAATGGGGGGTGAGCTTAAAGAGCTCAGTAAGTAAAAACACTCATAATCTCAAAATGACCTCACCAACAAAATATATATATGATAGTGAATATATGAAAATAAACAGTTAATATATATAACAGCTAACTCAGGCAAAACATATCACAACAACACAATCTCAATCAAACAAGGTTTGCTATCCGGATTAGGTATAATAATGGATTGAAACCATTGGGAGAGTCCCTCTCTTACCCCCAAGGTTTCCAACCATATAATCTCGCATAAATGTGCAAGATGGGGATTAAACCACACGCATAAACTCGCATAATCTCGCATAAACTCGTATAATCTCGCATATCCGACCATTATCATACTAAATCCGGAAGCACAACAACCATCTCATACAACATCCAATACAACACATCTCATCTCATTTCATCCATCAACTCATCTCAAAGTCACACAATACTCAAATACTTCGATTCATATTACAAGTATACAATTTATACTCAGAAGTTATATTCACAATTTACGTTCTCATGCTATCAATTACTCAGTCAATTTTCTAACATTACATATATAAATATATATTTATATTATATTACAAAACTCATATAGCAAACATCAATCAACAAACATTTATGTTAAGAGAATCATCATGCTTTGTACTTACCTCAATCCACGCAAAACTCTCTATATCTATATGTCCTCGCTAGAATCTGGAAAAAGTGTAAAATTACGATCAGGTCCCTATATTTTATTAAAATTATGATTTTACCCCTAAACTTTCCAAATTTTCAATTTAACCCCAATACTCTCTAATATTATCAATTAGTCCTAAAACTTCCAATTATCTTATAATACTCACCAAAAATCAGAATTTACTCATTTAGGTCCCTAAACATGGCAAATTATGAATAAGTCCAAAACTCTCAAAATATTACAATTAACCCCTAAAACTGAAAAATATAACGTACCGAGCTCCAACGACTTCAGAATTTCAGAACGAGGTGGTTCACAGATAGTAAACGTCACCAGGATCACAAAGGTAGTGGAGGAAATGGATGATGCTCGACGGACACCGACGAACGATCGAACACCGTTAACTCTCGTTCTAGGCTCATTTCACGACAATCAAAGATCCGAATTAGGAAAACGAGGTGTCTAACTCACGTATCTCGATGAGGCGAAGATTCTGGTCTAGGAGGTGTCGATCACGCACGGCGACGCGTGTGGAGGTGCATGGCGGTGCGTGAGAAGGAATCCGGTGATCGGACCGGCGGTGTTGGATTCGTCTCGGCGCGAAAGGATTCTCCTGATGTGGTCACCTGCCGGAAAAGGTGACCGGAAGATGACGAACAAGCATTTCTCTCTCCTGCCCATACTTTCTCTCTCTTTTGTGATTTCTCTCACTACGGATCTGTTTCTCTCTCTAACAGACTACTGGTTTCTGGAAAATTATCTCTGATACACCACTACTTTCAATTACTTCACACCAAGCACACACACATTAAAAGAATAGTTAAGGTTAGATGTTGTTTTTAAATAGGATGAATGGTTGAGTTTAATTAGGATAGTGGGTATTTGGTTACCAAGTTCTTAGGGGATAAGGATTGTTATTAATTTGAAATAATGAAAGATAATATAGGGACATGGTCTCACAATCTACACACCTTACAAAAAATTTCACCCTCGAAATTTCTCAATCTTCAAGTAGCTCTGGATATTTCTCTCTCATGTCTTGTTCCACTTCCCAAGTCGCCTATTGTATGTGATGATTCGTCCACATGACCTTTACAAGGGGAATCTGTCTAGATCTCAACTCTTGGACTTTCCGCTCTACAATCTTCATGGGTTTTTCTTCATAAGTCATATTCTCCTTCAATTCGACCGGTTGGCTCTCCAGGATGTGAGTAGGATCTGATACATACTTCTTCAGCACCGACACATGAAATACATTGTGAATCCTTTCTAACTCTGGTGGTAATGCAAGACTATAAGCCATTTTGCCCACTCTCTCCAATATCTCATAAGGACCAATATAGCGTGGTGTTAACTTTTCTTTCCAGCCGAATCTCAATACTCCCTTCCAATGAGAGACTTTCAAGAAGATGTTATCCCCCACTTGGAACTCAAGGTCCTTTCTTCTTTTGTCAGCATAACTCTTCTGCCGGCTCTGCACCTCTAACAGTCTAGCTCAGATAAGTCTGATCCTCTCAGATATCATATCTACCAAGTCTGAACCATGAATCTGTCTATCTCCAACCTCGCCCCAACAAACATGAGTCATGCACTTCCTCTCATACAATGCCTCAAATGGAGCCATACCGATACTCATCTGAAAGCTGTTGTTGTAAGCAAACTCTATCAGATGTAAATGACCATCCCATCCTCCAAAAAAAGTCAATACACATGATCTCAGTAGGTCCTCCAATGTCTGAATAGTCCGGTCTGACTTCCCGTCAGTCTGAGGGTGAAATGATGCATGGTTCTTGCCTCCCTCTCTACTCCCTCCTTGGAGCTCGTCCATTCGTTGGGTGATCCCTTGCTCTCACGTTCGAGTGTTTGGTCGTCGTTTTCTCGCGACATTTTCTTGAAAAGATATTCTATCACCGTGGGAAAGTCTCAAATGAGTAATGCTTACCACCTAAAGAAAGAATCCAAGATCACGGCCCCTCCCCTTCCCAGTGAGCGAGTTTTGCTTTCGGTTAAGTGGTTAGCCCGCCAAAGGGAGTTTAAGGCAAGCAATCAGTCAATCTGTTTATAAGCCACGTGGGGGCAATGGGGAGGCAAGCAGATGGCCCTAGCAAGAGTCACCTCAAACGGTAATTCTTTGTCCCGCGAGACCCATTGTATGAGTCACAGTCTAAGTCTATTACTAGTGAGGAGGGAGAGAAATGTATTGATTGTATCGTTTCTTCGAAAAAGAATTCCCCATTCTCCCACTTCTGCTGATCTTATGTGTCTGAGCTTTCTCAAATGGAGAAGGGCGAGCAGGGCTTCTGAAAGGGGGGAGGGTCATTCCTTTTTCTTTCTCAATAGATTATGAATTACATGACTGGTTACTCATAGTAATCTTCGACCCCATAGACTTCTGGAAACCCTGCCAAAAATGAGAAGTAAATCTGGCATCTCTAACTGATACAATCGATGTTGGTACTCCATATAACCGCACAATCTGCTCCACAAACAGTTCTGCTAGCCTCTCTGGTCCCCACGTAACTCGAATCGGTAGAAAATGAGCAGACTTAGACAATCGATCCACTATAACCCAAAGTACATCGTAGCCTTTCTGTGTCCTCGGCAGCCCTACTACAAAATCCATCGCATTTTTTTCCCATGGCCACTCTGGTATAGGTAAAGGCTGGAGTAATCC